>JAHWXV010694878.1:0-15881 GCA_024586415.1 Phrixothrix hirtus | reverse complement strand
TTTATATATATATATATATATATATATATATATATATATATATATATATATATATATAATTATTTAGATAACAGCCTAGTATAAATTGTAATAATTTTGTAATATTTTTATATTTTTGAAATTGTACTAATTCGTTTCTGTTATATTATTTTTTCCTTAGCTCTGATGAAGAGGTAAACTAGATCCCGAAACGTTAGCCATAAAATAAAATATTTTTTATTAAGTTATTAAAAAAACCAGATCCAATAATTTAGAGAAACAAATTCTACTCATAGGTAGTAAATATTGAACCTGAATAAATATCACTTATAAAACTATAAATATATATATTCTCGCTGAATTATATAAAATATATATTTTACAGAAACTATAGAAAAATTATTGGAAATTATGGAATTATATAAAATTGATTGAAACTATATAAGAGCAATATTTTATTATTAAATTACTGTTTTATTAATGTTACTATAAATTTATCATTAAACTGTAGAATCTATAAATACTGGATAATCCGGATGCTCCAGGTTGAGCTTCAGCGAGAATGGGAGTGACTGTAGATTATCTATGATTGATAATCAATATTTTTAAATCTGAAGTTTCTTCAAGGGATTAATAATATGTGATCATTTAAATTTCAGCTCCCAGTAAGCTATGAAATTTTTCTGTAGAGCGTAGCTTAGACACACGCACGCCAACGAAAGCCAATATATAACTTGCAAATTATATGTTAACAAATTTGGTGGAAAGAACTTTATTATAAAATTAAAATAGGAAATTTATTTACAATATTTACCTTACATGTAGGAATGGATGACCATTGCATTCAACGCATTTGTGAACTATTGGTTTTAAATTCTTGAAAACGTTCTCTAAAATATGACAAATTCAAACCGTCTATTTGAGAATGGATTAAGCTCAAACATGAATTTTTTTCATAGCTCAATGAGAACTTAAATTTAAATGATCGCATGTTATAATATAAAAGTTTACTTGTTAATTTAAGCTATAATCTCTAACAGGCAAACCATTCTTAACTTTAATCAAAATTAGGTAAATTATGCATTGCGATGATTAAAAATATTTTTAATAATTCTATAAACGTGTTTAAAGGAATAAATAGTTATCCGCTACAGCTGGGACAGAAAACGTACCCAATATAGAGACTAGAATACGACAACCTTTATATATCTGTATAAGATAACAAAACGTGAGGTTTCAAATTCAGTAGCTCGTTGACTTTTGTATCAATCGGCGTAGATCAAATAAAGTAACGCATTTAGTATGCCTTTCAAAAAGCGGTGTTTTATGTCAGAATGTACAAATACAAACATTAAAATGTAGTTTAAAATAACTGTACGGAGACCAAAAACTGAAAGAAAGAAACAGTTTTCGGTTACTAGACGAAATATTGCGAAAATTTCTTCAAAAACAATGCTTTACTGTTGCGCGAACCATTTGATTATTGTACTTACTGATTGTTTTTAATTTAAATAAATTTAATAATTTTATAGCAGTTATAACTAAAGGAAGACATGAAAAACTTTTACGATTATACATACTCTCGATAAAACAATAAATAGGATGAAACTTAATGTTTCATCTCATAGATTCAGATCTCAATTTGATAAATAAATTACTACCAAAAAATTCTCTTTTTATATGTACCTAACCTATAGCTGAATCTCTATGGCTTTTTCTTTTCGTTAGCTGTAAAATATTACATATCTTAATAGGTAAATTTTACCGCGTTATTGTTATATTTTACAACATTTAAGAAACAAAATGATTTGTGCACAATATTCTTCATTTATATGAACTTAAAATTTCACAATTGAAATGTCTCTATAAAGATAAAAATTAATAAATAATGAACCGGTTAGGATAAAATAAATAAATGAACAAGATCTATGGCTGCTTAAGTTGTTTAAAGTTATGCTTGCTGCTTGTCAAACATTACATTTTAGTATCCAATTCCATTATGAAGCAATTTATTGTATTAAAAAATAAAATGCGTTTAAAGTATTAACTACATATCGCTAAAGTTGAATTCCACTGGTTTCCGGTTAGCTTTAATTGGAATGTACTGTAATAAAATTAACTAACGTCTCTATAATTACGCTAAAGAGGTTTTGCCTATCAGTAGCATCAAATATTTTTCTATTTTCATTCAATTCAACCGACTAGAATGGATAATGTACACGTTCTTATGGGTTAACATTCACACCAAGAGAAAGGCGAGGGTGTGACGTCAAGCAAGCCGAAAGTCATTCAAGCAGTTTAAACGATTACCAAATTTCATTTCGCTATTTTTTTGGGCCTTGTTGAATATATTTACAAAATTCCTTTACATATTAATCTCTGGGGATTTTTTGTATAATAACAGCTTAAAAAATATATCTGTAATTTTTACGAACCACCCTATTGTTAACCGTTGACTAAAAAAAGGTACGACAGAAGCTGCGATAATAAATTGTCTAAATAGAACAATATACTATTGACATGGTGTATATACAGTGTGTACATTTTAAAACGAGCCATGCAAAATAAGTCAAAAACTACTGAAAATTATAAAAAACTCCCAAACACATTAACTTTTATACGGAAGGGGACACTTTGTTATAGTTACGAAATAAGTGTATGTGTAACCCCTCACTCCACACCATCCCCCTCCTGAAAATCTTTAATGGCACAACCCTATGTGTGATACCTCTTTTTAAAGGTAATTTTATTAAGAATGCAGCCTTTGAAAGTTGCTGTGTTAAGGTTTTAATTAATTTTTTAAGTAAAATACAATTAGTTTTAACTCTACTAAAGTAAATGATTACTGAATTCAACAAATTAAATAATTACATAATAGTGTAATTTGTTTTTACCATTTAACAATGTGCATTATCAGTTTGCGACTGATTACGGGTTTAAAATATGACATTTAATATGTTTGTTTTGTTTGTAAGTGCTGTCAAATTTTGAAAATGATTTATAATTTAGCACAAAGAACGGAAATAGTTATTCTTTACAGAAAATGCCATGAAAACGCTAGACAAACTACTGTCGAATTTGATAGAAAACATCCCTAAGACAGTTTGAATCATAAGTAGGTTTTACAATTAATTCTAAAATTTTGTATACTGGATCGGTTAATAAAAAAGGAGAGAAGGAAGATTGAAGTTCTTGGACATGTTGCTGGTACACATCAAACTTTTAAACGCGACCTCTTCACATTGACTAATATTTCTGTCGGTTCAGTACACGCAATTCTTCGGTTAAATAAATTTCATCCCTATAAGGTGCAATCTATTCATAAATTAAATGAAGATGACTTTCATAGATAGATTGAGTTCTGCGAAATTATTACAGACAGGATTATGAAATTTTTTTGAAGAATATTTATTAGAGTGATGAGTGCACACTTACATAAACGGATTCGTTAACCATCAAAATTGTTGTTGTTGGGATTCACAAAACCCACTTTTATGCAGGGAAGTGCCTACTCAATATCCTGAAAAAGTTAACGTGTGGGCTGGTATTCTTAGAAATTCTGTAATAGGCTCTATATTCAACGAAGAAAATCTAAATGGTCCTTTATACTTAAATCTTCTTCAAAATTATATTAACCCTTTAATTATCGAGAGTATGGAGAATCAGCAAGATGAACATGACAATCAACTGATAGAAGAGAATTGTTTATTTTTTCAGCAAGATGGCGCTCCACCTTATTATGTATTATCATTAAGAGAGATACTGATCGCAAAAATTTCCAGGACATTGAATAGGAAGAATAGGGTCCATAGAATAGCCAGCATAGTCTCCAGATCTCAGTCTTCTTGACTTATCTTTATGGGGCTAATTAACGTCAATTGTTTATAAAACCCAGCCGGAAAATATTCAAGAACCAAGAAATAGGATCACTGTTGCTTGCAAAAATATCGGGCGTGAGGCATTCCAAAATGTAAGATGAGAATTCGAAAACAGGCTTTTTTATTGTCTTGATAGGAATGGAGAGCAATTTGAGCATTTTAAATGAATTTCAGTTTTATTGTATCACATTACATTGATAGTAAAACTTTTATCTAATTGTTTAATTTTAAGTTGAATTCAATAATTGTTCACTTCATTACTGTTAAAAGTAAATGCATTTTACTTAAAAAATTAATTAAAAGCTTAACACAGTAACTTTCAATTGTCTTGTCATTTTTTGCTTGTAATTCTCAAAAACTTAAATAATTTTTAAAATTTCACAGACCACTGTATTATTAATAAAATTACCTTTAAAAAGAGGTATCACACATAGGGGGTTGTATCATTATAGATTTTCGGGGGGAAGATGGTGGGGAGTGAGGGGTTACACATACGCTTATTCCGTAACTATAACAAAGTGTACCCTTCCGAATAAAATTTGACGTGTTTAAGGGTTTTCTTTTTTTGAATTATTTTGCCTGGCTCGTTTTAAAATGTACACACTATAAGTATAACCATGGTCAATTGTACTCGTACTTGCAACAACATTAATTACAATTCAATATTCCACACTTTTAATGCACCATATATAAGTCTTATGTATGTCAGTCACTATGTACAGTGAGAGGACTTACTTTTCAGTATCTGCTTACATTTGTTATTTAAATATTTAATATAATAAGTTATTGCTCAATACCTTATAATTATTCGTCTATAATTATTTGTAATTAAGCATAGAAAACTAAATACATTTTAAAAGTACATATGATACAGTTCCTAACTAAAGGGTGATTGACATTAACCTATTTTTATTGTTTTTTTTTTGCTAGAAATTAGAAAGTAGATGTCTAGGATGGGTTTTTATAATGTGAAATGTCATCCTTGTTTCGTCCTACAAGTTCTAGTAAATAGAGGGGAAACTAGATCCGGACCTACTTCTCTCCTAATTTATATCCTAGACTTGCACATTAAATGACATTTTAATGTTACCAACTGTTCTAATCTAGAAACATAACCTATTATAATATTTGTACGTATGTATTTATTTTATTTTGTTTAATTGTTTATTGATTACTAACAAATGTCACGTGATATGCGTGTTAAAAGAAAATGGCCAGCAGACTTAACAAAAGATTTAATTACACAGATTTGTGTGGTTGGTATTACTGTTTAATTAGATGGATAAATTAATTGTGTTAAACTTAAGGTAAAAGGGTCATACTTGGCTTTAAAATAGGATGAATTCTAGAATAAAAATAGGATCAATTTAGATACTAAAAAAAAGGTTGAAAATAGGATAATGTCAATCAGCCTTAACTGCATATGAGTTTAGAAGTAAAGATTAACATAGAATAAATACTCAAAGTTCCGACAAAGTAAGTTATTTTAAAAACAATATCGTAAGATGGAAAGTATTTGGCGGAGACACTAGTGTTTATCCCTAAACATAAAATTATATTCCTACGTGTGAAATGACTTTTTAGTTTACGAATTTTGCATAAAGCTAGATTCAAATTCATTTAAAATAAAAAGTTGGTATGATTGGATAAGAATAAGTTGAAAGAAAGTTGTCATGGAAACAAACTTCACGATTCAAAAAGGAACGACACCTAGCATAACGCGACTTTTAGATTTAATTATTTTCTACTTGTACTATTGGTTCATTAGCAACGTTCCAAGACATCACAATCTACCTTGCGTTAGCGTGTAGTGAATAAAATTTTAACCACACGGAGTTTTTGGGCTGTCACGCAAATGTACCCCTAGAAAATACCAAGATCTCCACTTGGAACATAAGTCGACTGATTGTGAAGATCTGCATCTTCAAGAAAGAACAAAAGAAAAGGGCTAATCCAAATAAAACCTTTTACAATTGCAGTAAGTATTACACAATTAAATTATAAGTTGGCGGAGCAAACCATTTAATTATGTGCGCCGGGAAATCTAATACTAACCTAGGGTCATAGATAATTACATAATTGTATTTTAAAAATACGAAATGTCTTTATTTCTCCTTCGTTCCAGTCACCTTAAGCAAGGCATTTTTCATTCAAATTTAACTATACCCACAAAGATAATTCTATTCTTGTAGTACATTTGTTTTTATATGTATTTTACTATTTCGCATACTATTTCGGATTAAAGAAAATATTACTTGTGTTTATATTTATATTTACATGTCAAATTAGAGTCCTTTGTTCAATTAATGGCATAGTAATAATGAAGATGACGGGCGTTTCACATCCTAAACTCAGGTGAAGGCTTTACAAAGGTCATTTACTCGCACCTAACGTTTAAAATAAATTGTTTTCAGTGACGTCCTTCGCGGTTTTAATTTATTAGATGACACGATCGACTAATTAAACTAATCAATAGAAGGTGTTAGGAAACTGTATTAATTAAGCAAATAAAAAAAGCAATAAACATTATTCTGCTAGGCGTTCAAACATATTAATACAAAAAGCTATATAAAATACTATAAAACAAATATACACGAGGCTTTGAGGAAAAAACACCATATTAATGTAAATTATAATTTCTTTGATTAAAATAAATAGAAATTGAAGTTAAAGCGAATGGATGCTCGCTTCGAAGAATTTTTCCAAATCGAACATAATGTGCTGTTAACAAATATTTTTCCGGTGGAGACACTATTGCTGTTCCATTACATACAGCAATCCAAAAAGTATGTTATTTTTGAAATACTTTTATTTAAGGTGTGTAACTCAGGCAGCTTTCAATAGTGTATACCCTATTTGTTGAAAGCAATCAGTTTGGGCTTCAGCTATCATCAACTAAATGATTGCGGATATTTATTTGAAAATCCACCTTGTAGGAAAATAATTCCGTAAGAAGGTATGCCGATACAATTAAATACGTCCTTGCACATATTAAAATGTTGTTACCATGAAAAACTTTTGTTTCACCCACAACTTCATGTCATCCCTTTTACCTGTTCAAGCTGTTCAAGATATTTCATCCTCTATAACTTAAAGCATCTCATGGGATTATTCTCAAAATTGTTGAATTCAATCAGGAGGAGGTTTTTTCGAGTTAAGAAGCACCACCAATAGCTTTTTAACTTGAAAGAACCTCCTCCAGATTGAATTCAACAATTTTGAGAACAATCCCATGAGATGCTTTAAGTTATAGAGGATAAAATATCTTGAACAGGTGATGGGCAACAGATGACCAACGATGGGCAACAAAGAGAAGGCATTATGCTGAAATTATAATGAAAGTATTCAGTGGACCTCAGAATTGAAGATATGCTAAAAATGCAAATTACATTATCTTTCCAATACCACCTTAGAGCGAAGAAGCTGCAAAGAGCATACAGTAAAGATAAGTTATGTCTATTGTAATAAATTGCTGAAAGTAGCAAAATTTTTATTGATTTAGATAATACTAATTTACACTAGTATAGAGAAGTTATTGGAATGGGTCAAAATTTAGCATGCCCTGATTTAAACAAATATTTACGTTTTCGGTCTCCCGAACCCGTGCATGCTAATTTTTGTACAATTCCTTCTAGCGGTTGCTTATCTATCGCCTGGTTGCCTGTGCTGGATGTTTTACTACAAAATCACAGAATCAACTAAAAGGGCTGCTATTAAATCTAGAGAATACCAAATTAGGAGGATTCTGATGAGTTGAAAAGCACCTTGCGATGATCGGTTAAAGGGGTGTTGGTTGGAATATAGCGTGAAATGGCACATTTTTAAGATAACATGTATTTTCAATTATATTAGGTGAAAGACTGTGTTTAAGTGGTATAATTTTTGTTGAATTGTATAACGTTAAGTTTTTGATGTAACATTTTGAGTAATTAAATAGGCTAAATTGGGTTTATTTAAATAATTGTTTAATTCATAAATAATGTTTTCTCAAATTCTAAATTCAAAAGTTGAAAGTGTTTGTTATATATAATTTTATCAGAAACAGTACTACTTTGAACAATCTCTAACGTCTAGGGAAGGATGAGTATTGGTGACGCACAGATAGAAGACTTTGATTGGATACGATTGTACGTTGCAGTTAGTGAAGAGCACGTGCAATAAAATGGGCTTATTAAAAAAATTCATTGGATGAAACATCTTTTGTTAGTTATGTTGTTATACAAAAAGTGTATACCACTAGGAAAGGTTGTTATTTCCTGGCGAACCCAAATAATTTTGCTAGCTCTGGCGATGGGGTGAGAGTGTCTGGATTGATGAGTGAGATTGATAAAGTTGAGCGCCAAGATGTCGTTAAAACAAATGATTCCTTATCAGCTTGGCGTGTAAAACTGACGATCTGACCAGGTAATATTCAAAATAAATTAAATTTAAAAGATAAACCTTGGAAGAAATAAACTTTATAACAAATAAATAAATTTTGACAAAGATCATTACATAACAGGCTGATTCTGATATGATCCTATAATGGACATAAAATAAAGATTTAGAAAATGAATCAATTAAATATCAATATGGAATTTCAATTTACGAAATTAACAATAAGTATTTAGCAGTATAAATCGTACGTAGCACATAAATAAATAGTTAAAATACGTACAAAACGTTATTAGCTGTATTTTTCTTCCTTTTGTACAAAAGAAATCGGGTATAATGATTAGTTAATTATCTAAAACAAAATTATTACGCACAAATACATTTATATTTAAATAAGTCAATGCTTTTTAACTGTAAAACTTCATTTATAGGTAAACGGAATTTATTGAAGACAGGATTTATTTACGGGATGAAGATTTCAGCATATCTTGCAGCATCAGCGGCGGTATTAGCCTGAAGAACACAATTGGTACTCTGAAGATGTTCAAGATACCACATGGCATGAAAAACTGACGGAAATGTAGATTTCCTCACCGTAGATTAAAATTATTACCGTCTCATTTGCAGTTCAGAAAAAAATGTAATACTAAATTGTTCCAAAAGCTTGCATCTTCCAAAAAATATGTTTAATAACAATTAAATCAAATCGGCTACTGCCTTAAACAAAAGAAGTATCATTTTCGGGCGTTATGCACCAAAAAGATACGTGATTATCTATGACTAAAATACATATCAAATTAGAACAAACCTCGCATACTCGCGTGGCACCATCACAAAAACGTTTTTCAGAAAACTGAAAGTCGCACATTTGCAACTGAATTCATTACTTATTTACACAAGAAAAACAAGTAATTGAAATATAACTAGCAATCAAACATTTTTACAAAATCAGAAGGCCGCTTTCGTCTGGCGTCTCTGCCAAAAAGCCTGGACTGCACCACACGGCCGTGCGCACATGTGTCCTCACACATGCTCTCAAAATGTAACTTCACGAGACAAAATTATAAAATAGTTTGTACAAACCAAAAACATTTATGTAAAAATTTAGCAAACAATAATTTTCGTAATTTCTTTTCAAAACTTTTATTTATATTAATTAACTGAAAATTGTTACTGCATGAATAGAATATAAACGCAACAATGTTATACAGCCGTGAATCTTTGGGAAGGTATTGTCTTCCTTATTTTAATTAACGTTTTAAACTAATTCCCGGATTCGACCAACACTTGAGTTTAAGAAACCTTTATAGAAATTTGTAATATTGTAATTATATAGTTAAACTTATCCACTGCCACGTCATCTAGATCTGAGAACCATACCTGAAAAGCGAAAGTCATCTATCCTGCTTTCACCTATAGCAACCAGGTTAGTGTTTTATGTTATCTCACTCAACTTCAACAAATATGATACCACAAGACGCAACCTCAGTTTTTTCGAATTCGAATTATTTCGCGGAAACGTACAAAAATTTAAGACCTTTCGATAAATTTAATTTCTTCTGTCGATAATTGGGGAGACTTATAGTTATAATATATATATGTTATATTTTAAATTTCCGCGGGTATTAATTGTTGAATTGGATTTCCGAGATTCCTCACAAGTAATCATTTGTTGGTTCTGATAAGAACCGTTTGTTTGGTAACGACGTTTCGGCAAATTTCCATTTGACATTATCAAGTCTAACTATTTCTCGATTTCGTTATAGGTATCGAACTGTTCGATAAGCAGTATTCATTTTAATTTAATGTATTTGACTAATAAAACGTAATTACGTCAAATATGTAAATTTCACAAATCATTTAGTTTACTAGCTTAGAATTGTAGAATAGAGCACTTGGTTAATATTGGGAAAGGCTTTAAATTCCTGGAATATAATCTTCATTTTTACATCACTTGTTGAACCATCCTCGTGGAGCCGACATAAAATACGTTCCTAGATATAGAATTCTTAAAAAGACGACGAGACTTATTCAATTTCTAGACGTTTCAGGTTTTTCTATATAGCAAAGTTTTGTTAAAACTTTTTCCGAAGAAATAGTGTTATGGAACTATAATGTTGACTTTCAAGTTCTAATGAATAGTATCAAATTTGTAAGCACGTCTAAAAATATAAGATTTTTATTTATAATTTGGGGAACACCCTGTATATAGGAAAACATTAATATAATTAAACGTATAAGATACCCATATTCTGTCAATACTAACATTTACAAATAAAGATTTCTTTATCATTATAAATTCCATTTTTAAAAGTAACTTTTGAAAACCGCTGATTTTTAAACGTAAACAGTACTTAACGGTAACGATTGACAAACGCAGGTTCGTTTCTAAAAATATCTGGCAACCAAGAACATATCCCCCCTATTCCCCTACAATTCGAAGGTTAAAGAGAGCTTGCTTCAAGCATTCAGATTAGAGTACCGCCCTTCTAAGGTAAATGTACGCTTAGCATAAAGTGTAGTGGCTGTTCCAAAATAATAGCTTCGAATTAGTTACCCGTTTTTTGTGTTCATCATGGATCAAAGACCGAAAAGGGTTTAGGATCGTAGTCGCTTCTGCTAATCTATTAACAACGGTCAAGAAATTCGTATACCGTTCAACCAGCTCAAAAAGGAGTCATTGAATGTCGGGACAAGTATTTTCAATACGATAACTTCCTGGAACCCGGTCGTCAACACTTACCACTATCACATGTACCGAAGTAATATTAACACTACCTATTAATTTATTGAAGAAGTTGCTCACATCAAGCGAGATTTGGACATTTCACCTCAATGTTTTTGAGCCTTGATTATGTAAACTGAACTTAATGACAGAAGTATTGTTAGGACCACCTTAAGTCACGAAAATGGGTCAATAGTTTCTTCTTGATAGTTAATTAATTAAGATTACGATATTTAAGCATTAAGTCTTTGTTTGGGAATCCCTATATCTTTTAATTACTTAATTTGGGATAATTTGTTCTTTTACTACAGATAAATTATTCATGAACCTTAGTGGGAAAGATATGTAAATATTATTTTATGTGATTATAATTATTTATCTAAACCGATTTAGTATCTTCTTATTTTAAATACCTTTAGTTTTAAGAACATAATATAACATTATATTTTCTTACAGGAATGTAAAAAGTTTAAATAATTAGGTACGCGCACAAATTATAAGTGTTACAATAATACTCATGATACAACTTCTCCAGTGGCGTGTAAGAAACAAAGTACATTGTAAGTCTCCCGATTTCATTCACGATTGGAGTTTATCGTTCTTATCAGAAGTCTTCAGCGGTCTATGACCTATCGTAAGTTCCAACCGATAAGGTGGCGCCCAAATATACTATGACTTTTGCCCAAACTTTGACTTATAAAAGTTGACCTGAAATTCCAGTTCAATTCCTACTAATAACACGTTAAAACCCCTCTATTCACCAACGCTACCGGAGCATCGAACGATTTCAGAAATCAAAACGGCATTAACCTCTACAACCTGAGGCCTAAGATACGGTTACCCCGTTATAAATTACATTTGTTAAGTCAAAATCAATTGTTGTTCGCCTAAATGTTATGATTTATTTCAATAATTGATATAAAAGAAGTTATACAAATACAAAACTATTGTAAATCCTATGCAAAACATATTTGTATCATCGGATTTATCAACATTTCCAGAGTTTACAAACATCATCAATCAGCAATTATATGCTGTTCGCAGTTTTCAAACACTTGCTTAAAGAATTTTATTTTCAAATTTTTTAGCATATATTGGTACTTTAATATACTGGTACATTCAAAAATATATTTACCCACTGATGTGAAACATAATCAACAATAAGTTCGTTATTGTAACTGCAACTGTAACTTCCTCCAAATTTCTTAGAAAACAAATTCTCCTTGCTCTGCAAATTAGTTTTCATAATTTGAAGAAAATGTACGCTCTTTCATACATTTTTTCATTTGGGGGAACAGATAATAGCCAGAAGGAATCAGATCTGCGGATAAGGGAGATGTGCTAGAAATTCATGCTTTAAATTCCTAAACGTATTCAGCATAATGCGCAACTTGTGTGAAGGCGCATTGTTCTGCAAAAACAAGACACGTTTGGTAAATTTAACAAGTCATTTTTCGTTAATTTTTTTCAGATAAAGTTGTTAATAAAGTGGAATGGTTTTCTCCAGGTATCATATACCTCTCTCTAAGTAATGAGCCATAATTGTTTCACGAGAATCCCAAAAAATAAGAAGGTTTCTATCAAATACCTGCACACAAAGCTTCTTAGTCCTTGGAGAACCATAATGTACCCATTCTATCTTGGAGTCTTAGATATGTAGTCAAACTTCGGCTATAATAATAACACGCATCAAGAAATCCACATCTTCACCAAAATAGACGTACATACAGCACGATACTTCCGCTCTTGCTCTATTTTGATCTGCATTTAAATATTTGGGAATTCGAATTTAAACTTTAGTACCTCAGGTTTGTTTTATCACAAGTCGACGATTTAATAATGTTGCAAACTGCGGAGATATTTTCTGCCTTGGCACAGAGATCGCCTTTCTAGTCCTTTTGTTATCTTCAACTGAAAATTTTCCTCTCCAGAAAGATGCAGCTCAATTTTTTACGGTTGAGTGCGGACGAAAGAGATCTCTATATCACATAACCCTTTTAAAAACAGGTACTTAATGACTAATTGATACTCAAAATATATAATTTAATAACTTTGGTCGCATGAGTCGTTTACAATATTATTACACAAAATTGTTTAAAGTTTTTGTTGTAAAATTGTATAGTAACATTTCATGTTAGTTGCTATAGTAATGAAAATTTGTTTTGTGCAATTGAAACTACCTAGGTTAACTAGAGATCAAGATGTCTTCGTAGGTTAATATTGATTTATAATTTTATACTTTACGCAATTTGATTGACACTAAAAATTAATTGGTATTGAAGCTTTGCATTTAACATGCACTGCAATTATTGAGCTTTTCATCAAGAAATCGTGTTCGTCTTATGGAAACAACAATATAATGTGTTCCACATTATAAGCAAGTTTTCTTCTATTTTTATTGATTTTTAATAATATATATGTAGCATGGCCCGAATTTTGTATTGAAAATTTTCCAAATAAACCATTTATTTTCAGATTTCCCACACTTACTTCCTTATTCCGTCTTTATGATAAATATTCCCGTAACAAAATCAAAGAACTTTATTTCTATCCCAGTATGTACCCAACATTTTAATTTTATATCTACCCGATCGATTCAATAATATAGTACAGTATTATATTAACTAACAGATTAGTAAATTTAATCAGTTTAAAATATATAAATCGGTTAGTAAATTAATTAATAAGATGTGTCACAATAATTGAAGCTTATACTTGTGAAAGCAATTGCAAGCCCTTTATGGTATCATGTAAATAATATTATTTTGTTATCATTTGGACTAACAAAAGGGGCTCTTTTTATCGATTGCATCTTTAATTAATTTTCAGGAAATGTCTTATTACTCAACTATATTATTATGTGTATTTCCAATTAATGAAACTTGTATTACTACGTCATGATTAGACTTTATACTTTTGAAATTAACTTTTCATATCCATAAATTCTGTTATTAATTTCTTATGTTTATAAGTTATGTTAAATTGCCGATTACATTATTGGAAATACAAAGTATTTAATTGACAATTTAGAAATCATTATCAATATAAAGCTCCATTATTAAATTTGATGAATGCACTGCTTGTTATAATAAAATTATTTATTACTGTTTCCTAATATAGTTTTTAATTTTACAGCATATAAATTTGCAAAATATGTTATAGTTTTAGATTTTAAAAGACATTACATTGCTTTAACAATAGTTATTGGCCGAACTACTTTGCCGAACACCAATATTCTATTAAAATTAATGCATACACCTACTCCAGGATCTGAGGCAAGAGAACCTAGTTTGGTATATTAGATAAGAACTAAGTTTTACTTGCCCTGATAGAACCGAATATAAAGAAAATAACAATTTGTCCTTCTACATATTTTTAATTGTGTTAGCTTTAGTGTTATGATTTTACTTTTCTTAATTATTTAGTTTAAATCGTAGCTTTTGGATTATAATCTTCCTTTCGAATTTTAAATAAAATCACTTCTTGTTATTATTTCTTATATATTTCCAAGCGTTCTCAAAATAATTTTAATGAATTGAAATTTATTTCTAAACATTAATTTAATTTATACACGGTCGAGATTACCAACTTGAAAATGAAGCTGTTGTAGTTATATTCGTGAAAGATTCTAAATATGAAAGGTTGAACAGTTTATGGCTAGAGGATTTTTTTTAAAAATAGTAGTTAGCAGGAGTTAACGGCCTCCTAAATAAGTATAAACATAACTAGCTTGTCAGCTCTCGCTGTTTTTTATTGTTATAATATACGTTAATTGAAACATTAAAGTATAAAAAAGCATTACGACTTGCATTATTTATTTATAGAGTTTAATTTAAATCAGATTTAATTCATAATTTATTAAAACATCCTTTTTATCTAAAGAATAATTTGGCTTTCATATTGAACTATTTTAATGCACCTCGTATATTGCACAAAATTAAATATTTTAAAATCCAACACGAATATAGAATTCGACCTATTTGTATAGACGCTTATGTCAACTTTGTGACAATAACAAGTAGCAACATTGTATCCAAGCGCATTTCAAGGGTAACGAATAGGTCATTTTGTATATATAAAAGTTCCAGAGGTTAGGTGCTCAAGTAAATAATGTGTCTTGTAAATCTAGAAACGAATATAATACTTATCAGGGCAATTGGAGTATCAATTAACACGACAAGAATAGAAACGCCTGTTGAAGGCCGACATTTTTTAAACAAGAATTTCTCGTGGGAAGTATTGTAAGGGTAGCAGATTCATTCAGCCATCAAAGTAAATAGCAGTGGTGTTTTGGAAGTGCCGTGTGATTTCTCTAATTTTTAGATAAAATAATCTGTTCTTATTGAATCCATATTGTCGTCATCCAGCGTCGTTGCCCAGTTGAAAATTCCACATTTTGGTGATGTTTAATCAATAAGTCAAGACAGAAAAATTCTTCGTCAGTAACCACCTATAGGGTCTTTAAGCTTATCAACCAATGAGGGAAACGGCTTGCGCTTCAAACATCTATACGTAAACCATTTCATTTGTAAGTGAAGGGTGTTCGGGGATCTTGCCTTTGTAACAAATCTTTACTACAAAATTTAAGTTTTTAAATAGTAACAAATATTAATAAGAGACGTTGGTTCCCGATTTAACTTATTATCATGCCAAGGCAATTAAAGAAGGGCTTTTATAATTCTTTTGGAACCGAAACAATGAGTTTTCCTTCGCATTAATCATTGAATGTTATCTTGAACCTTTTTTTGTGAATTATAAAATTTAGTCTAATAATTTTTAATCGTATCTTAGTTTAATCAGTAATTTGTAACCAAGAATTTGATCTTATGAAAGCTAGTATACAGAGTACTCTCTTTTATGCTTGATTTCTTTTGTTTATATATATATATATATATATATATATATATATATATATATATATATTT
>JAHWXV010694865.1:0-11862 GCA_024586415.1 Phrixothrix hirtus | reverse complement strand
AAAAAAAATACGTGTCTTTTATTTTTTGATGTTCTACAACATATCAAAAAATCAATGACATCGGTGAGTTCGGGTTGGGGCCCTTTCCTTGTCAGTGACAGAAATTGCAACACCAAGAAGGGGCTGGAAGCACAAGTTGCGGACGATATGATGTTAACCCAAAACTTCGGCTTCGACGATAAACTATTCTAAGGGTTACAAGGCGACCTTCTTCACCAAACCATTGGCAGAGGAAAAACAGTTGTCTTAAGCGACAATCTTGACGCTCATTCGTGCTTCTTGAAGTCTCGGTTCCTCTTTTACGAAGTTCCTGACCATCTTCAAACCATGCACGACACACTCGCATTACGGTAGACCAATTTAGATTTACACGGTTAGAAATTTCCCCAAATAAAAAACCAGCTTCGCGCAAACCAATAATTCGACCTCTGTCAAATTCGCTTAATTGACGGTGATATCGTTACTGCCGTACTCTAGGCATGACCGAACAAACAAAACACGTTAACAGAAGAACAACAATCAAAATAATGTTAATTAACAATGAAAACGAACAGTCAATCGTACGAAAAACACAGACCGAAAACGTTAGCAAAAAATTATAACAACTGTCAAATGTGACGTTATCACATTACCACTTGATCTCAAAAGTTAATGAATTATTACTTAATGTCAGCCCAACAAATCTACCAACTTTGATTAAGTAATTTCTACTCCTTCTTGGTGTTGCAATTTTTATGTCACTGAGTATATTTACTT
This sequence comes from Phrixothrix hirtus, assembly GCA_024586415.1. Lineage (NCBI taxonomy): Eukaryota > Metazoa > Arthropoda > Insecta > Coleoptera > Phengodidae > Phrixothrix > Phrixothrix hirtus. Next base: position 11,106 of record JAHWXV010694865.1, on the reverse strand, counting down.
AGTCTAAGTCTAAATTAACAATAAATACTTGTACTTAATAAAACTAAAAAACTAAAAGATATTTACAATCATTAAAAAAGTATTTATAAAGATGTTCAAAGTGTTCACCAATTGTTTCTTGACAATAGCGAATAAGTCAAATAAATCCTTGAATGGAATTCTCCCACCAAATATCAGGTATATCGACCATTTATAGTCGAATTTTTATTTCCTTGGATAACTCGTTGGAGGAGGGACAACTCTAACCATAAGCAGATTATAACATACTTGTGTATGTAATATGTTTGCAACGAATTTTTGCACGTTCTAATTTTCGTCGATTTGGCCCTGAGTTCTAAGTATAATCTCTTCGTCACTGATGAAGTAGCGTATGAGTACATGTAATGTTTGAAAATCTTTAATGATGGCACTCCAGTATACCCAGGACGTTTTGTTGTGTCGGTATCATAAAAGTAATTCGATTAAAACGGTCAATAATTGTGAGTTTAAGAATTGATAACAGTTACGAAGCTTTTCTACATGTTAGAAGGACATAGCATCGGATTTACTATTATAATTAAGTCCCCATTACGTAATGGCAACTTAAATCTATGCGGCACCACCTGAACCTTGTCGATATTGGATTAGACATTTCACATGATTATCTTTAACAGAAAGCAGAAACAATCGATTAATTTATAATTACCTGTTCGGGCGCCACATTTAAATGTTGACGGGGTTTTCTCCTATCAGAAACTATCAGTTATGTATAGAATTTAAGTCTCCTCGGATCTTGCTTGCTGGGCCAAAGACCGTTGTAAAGCATTCAATGCTCTTGGTGTGCCAAAAGCTATCAACTCGGTGCAGCACAATTCCTGAACAGAAATTACAATGTCAAAAAAACAGTATCTGCTTTAGGCGTCAAAAATTGGAACGTTAGGTGTTGCAAAAATCTTAACATAGTTAATTGCAATAACCTTTTTATACTTAATATTTTCTAATTTTCGTCGATTTGAATTACATTTAGTTTTTTTATTAATTATTTTACTTCAAAAAACGCTTGGCATCGTTTTATGTTTATTACACAAGTTTGTATAGTTTTATTTGAATTGCCTATTTAAAATATCTATAAATCAAACAAAAGTAATTAAAAGTAATTTTAATAAATTACAAAATTTATTAAATCTTAGATTTCTATACAGATTCCTCTAAAACGCAAGTCCTTTAAACGGCAGATGCCGTAGCATCTTGCGTAGACATATCAGTCTTAAATGTTTACAAAAGGTTCCCAGACCAATGTTTTGTTGGTGTATGGTTACGATAAATTTTGTTTTAGTATTAACAAGATGATAGGAACATACGAACTATTAATGTAGTGTTGAGTTTCAGTTTCTCTCTGAAAAGTGTATCTTTTCACTCAGTATCGAATTATGCCACAGTTCGACATCCGGGAGGTGTTGAAATAACTACCTTTGTTCAACGATTAGGCTTTCAAAATACCAGTCTGTCTCTGATTGATTTAAACGTTGGTATTTACTGTGATTAATCTTATGATTCAGTGTTAATGGATTTAACAAATTAATTATCTCTTATAGGAATATTGACCTGATTATGTACCTCTATCTCAAAATATTTTACATAAATGTACTTCCAATATCAGAGAAATCAATTTACTAGAATGAAAACTTTAAACATGAAATTATTACTAGTAATGTAATTAATATATGTGAGAGTCCCCGTGTGCTGTCAAATAACGGTATAATTTATAAGACAAAATTAGTCCTTGCTTTTAAAATAATTAATAAAAGTTTACTTTTTTCTTAAATAATCTGTTTATTATACAACAACCGATTTCGTGATAAATTTTTCCTACCAAAATTATCAAATACGATTTTTATGCAAGTCTTGTCGAGAATTAGAAATGGATTAATTAATATAATTAGATGAAAATTTTTTAATCAATCTACTTTTAATTGGTGACAAGACTTGTACAAAAATCGTATTTGATAATCTGGTAGATTGATGGTATGATATTTACCACAAAACCGGTTGCTGATTGAAAATAAAATGGACTTTTATGTAATTCTACAATTTTAATATCTAAAAGTATATGTATAATAAATACTAGTTATCTCCTAAACCAATAATTGGACTACCAAGTTATGTTATCAATATACCTAAATCGTTATCCGTATATCACTGGCTGAATTGGCGACGATTTTACACTGCAGCAATTTCCTGTGGTTCAAAATATTTAATCTCCGTAACCTTCGAACAATTCTCAAAAACATGAACTAAAAATAAAATTAATAATTATAAGTGACTTTTGAAAATAAATTATAGTAACAGCTGTAACGAAACCAGTTAATTGTTTTACAATGTTTATTTAAATTCTCTAAAACTACAAATTATCTATGTACACTTAATTTATTTAAATATTTATTTCGCCATCCACTAACATCAAAGATTTATATTTTTATTTATGTATATTTATATTTATATCAGTAATGCACAGTACAAGATTCTAACAAAAACTAAAACGAAGAGAACTCAATCCGCTGTTTATATAGGAAAGATAAATTATAGAAACAATAGAAATAGAATATTCGAGAATATTACTCATAATAATGATGTAATAATTTGTAATGCTATGACTCGTTGCTGACCTAACTAATTGACAGGAATCGGTTACCGCAATGAGTAATTGCCATTAAATCACCTATTTTATTAAGAAAACATTCTAGATGATTCTAGAACCTTCCATTTACTGTTTCTAATTTTTGTTACACAGTATTGGATATAAATTAAACAAATATACAAGTTCGTCATTTAAAGCAAAAATAAATTTTAACTTCAAAATAATCGAAAACAAGCAGAAATTTATTCCTGAATACGAAATTTGTTACATTAAAAGCTCTTACTGTTTGTACAAATATTGCAAAAATATTTTCAACTATTTGACGTTCTAAAGACAACGTATATTAAAGTTTCAATTTCCTTGTTATCAATTTAGCTACCAAAACATGGGACTAATTCTATGGTTCTGGTTAATAGTTGACTTAATGGTAAATTAATAGTTCTATTTTCAAGAGCCTTTCCCACATTGAAGTGCGATAGAATTCCTTGATCGTTGTTTTTCCCATATGAACTGATGTCTACTAGAATGAAAAGTAAACTGACGTGTAATTAGCATTAGATAATTGTTTTCTTATAATTAAAACAGAAAGTTTATTTGCTAAAATTGGATTGTGACATTCAAAGATCCTAGATAATTTGGAGACTCGTAACGATTTCAAAATTCTGTCGTTGAATTTTCTCATATAATTGTCATTGCAATGGGCATAACTTCAGTTATCAATGAAGTTACTGTTAAATTAAACGTTTTCTTAACATTCTGGAATACCGGTAGCTAAATGAGATATTTCCAAAAATACTTTTAGATAATGATTTTGAATTAAAGTTTAGCCGATCAAATAAAATTTCTTCACGTTCAGATTCCAAATATAAAATCAGGTAGAAAAATATGCGAAACTGGATTAAAAAGATCTAATTTAACCATAAAAGTGACTTTGCCATAGTTTAATTACCAAAAGATCGATTTTCTAATTTAAGAAATATAGTTACAAAAATTACATACAAGAAAAGAAATCAAATTAGAGCATCCCATTAACAATTTTTAGATGAATTTGAAGAGTGCACTTTAAGTTACTGTGAACTAATTACAAATATACATAAATACGAAATGTGAAATTCAGTTTTGCAACTTTTACTAGTTTTTGGGCAGTGTACATAGGAAATCTGACGACAAGTACACAGTAGTATAAACATTTTTGTAAATGGTTATTTTAGGCTTACAGGATTTTAAACGTGCAAATCCACTAAATTTTGAGTTTATTTTGCACACATTACAATACTTTCCTACATGATAAAGTAAAATATCTAGCAAAAAACCAAAGACGAACAAGCAGGCGAAACATTTCGAAAATGAGGATATCAAGATATTTTAGAAGTTTTACTGCCATATTAGAAAGAAAGAGGCTCAATATCCAAAATACCGCTCCTGAGAGCGAAAATCATTTTAGTTTATTTGTAAGTGCCGAAACTAAAAATTCAACCGCAAACAAATCGGACAAATCACTGTTTAAATCAAATATATCTGCCCAAAGACTAAAAATATTATATCATCCGACCAGGTAAAATAACGTATCATAAAAAACATTTGGCCTCAGCACAAAGCTAATGGAATACATTATTTAGAAAAAAATGAGATAAACAAGATTTGCACCAACTTTAAAAAGTTTGAACCCACATTATTAGCATGTTACAAAAACCGACTTTCGGAATATTTCATGAATTGAAAGGGTGCATTCAATAGGAAGCGTTCACATATTCAATTTCATTGTATCTATAGCATTAAATTAAAAATAAATGAAAGCAGAGTCTTTGAAAATCCACCTTTAGCACTTTGCAACCACAAAACACAAATATATCTACAATAGACGCAAGATAATCGATAAATGCAAACGAATGAAGTTATGTTGAAAACCTACTGTCAAATTTAGATTTTTTCATAGTCTCCTTCATCTTCTACTATAAATATGGGTGTTCCCTGTTTGGTTTGCCACATTGTATTGCCTATTTTATGGTTTATCCTTCTAGTTTCTGCTTCTGTTTCGATAGTACATTGGTCGTACCATGGTCTTGTATTTTCTTACTTCTCCTTCTAACCTAATTTATTTACTGTGAAAAATGACGTCTCTTAAATATCTTACCACTTGCAAAGGCTTTGTGTTTTGTCCTTGTATTTCTTCGGTGATGTTACAGCAGTTTGTTGTTGGTTAATTACCTGTTTATAGACATCATAATTTTGCTCTCTGTTAGGATCTCAATACAGTTGATCGAGGAACTAATAGAGGTTTTCAAAAATTTTATACAATACGTGCCCATCATAATCATTGGAGACTATTGTTTTTGTTTCCAAAAGTGTAATTAATTGTCCATGTCCTCGTTGTTTTAATTTCCGAACTCGTGTCTTCCAGTCATCGTACATTGCAACCATATTGTGGGGTTTACACGATGCAAGAAAATACGTTGAGTAACAAGGTTGTGTAATGGAGTATAGTAGCTAGCAAGGAAAAAATTAGGTTTTCGCTTGCTGTTTACTGACCAAACAATTTTTCGCATGTGAATTCAGTGTCTAACCTCAAGCAATCCATAAAACGCACTTTTTACCTTTCAGCATGCGTGAAAACTTGTAGAGTTTTAGTATCTTGTAAACCCAACGTGTTCATCTTTTCTATCACTATGATCAAACCAGTTTGATCCGCGTTAACGTATAATTGGTTATTCATCGAGCCGCTTAAACCAACGTATTTTGGTGATATTATTATGTTCCCTGATAGCGGTCATTAGTTTCCTTACTTCAGTTTCGGTACGTTCACAAGACTCATCTTATTTCTGAATTCTTGTTGGATTTCAGTTTTTTGCTGTTTAGCTGTATTTTTACCTTCTTGTGACTGAAGTTGCTACTTCTTGACTAGCAGTTTGTATATTAAGTAAAATATGTTCGCAAATATCGTATTCGTGCATAAACTTGTAACTGTAATGCGCTTTCATCGATTTTTTTTATTTTCCCAAATGTTTCTTGATGAGGCTCCGCTTACATAATATTTCAATGGTAATTTTGTATTATTTGCTGCATTACATATTTTGGTATTGACAATAGTATTGAGCTAATTGATTTTGGTTTTAATACAATTTTCCTCGTTTTGGGTTATACCTGTGCACTCTTTTATAAACTTTATTCTTATTGGCCGGTAATATCGAGAAGAAGAAGTAGAGATTTGCTAAATTATTTTTTTGTTTTCTGTGCCTCAAATGAATCTTAAATACATTAGTGAATCTTGAAATATATTTACCTATATTTAAAGCCGTATTTACGTATTAAGTAATAACATACATGACTTAGAATTAGTCATGTAACAAATCACATGGTTAATCGTGAGGTTTTGTCACGCAGAAATGTGTGATGTAGAAGTTTCTATCAAATTTTAAATGATAAATCACACACAGTAACCATGAAAAAATGTCTATAGTAAAATCACATGACAAAGTCATTATAACATAATGTGCAACGATACCACAACTTTTGAAAGTACAATACCAGATTTTATTAACTATTTTGGAAAGGTGGATTGACTTTCTGTGCCAAAGCGTCTTATAATTATTTAACGCGAAATGTTTCTAAAGTGTGTTGGACAAATTTCACTGCACTTAAGAAGATTCTGCTAATAAAACAATATAAACTAGGTACATATCCATTTTTTCAATGTTTCTAACATATTTATATCTGTTGTTTAAAAGAAAATGTAAATTATTACTGTAAAATCTCGCTATGGTTAAAATAAATTATAAAACTGTAGCAAATAACGAAGTTTTTCAAGAAACAAATGAATTTAGATGCAAGCAGGTAATACCTCGTTTCCCGAGAATCCTACATAAAGTACGCCATATCTATCATCTAGGCAGGCGTTCTAAAATGCAAACACCACGTGATAAACTAGTAACCATTAATAATAGAGGACAGAATAATTAAAATTAGTAAAAATTGTAAGTTAAGACATTGCATGTATTGACATAAATAAGAAAATATACCAAAAAAGATTCATATAAACTATTATAAACAAAGAACGGTAAGAGCAAAAGTTAAGATTCTCTTATCAAAAACAAAATTATTTCACAGTGCCAAAAATGGCAATTTACAAAAATCTGCATCTTAATTTTTGAACTTGGCAAAAATATACTTGTAAATCTAATACTCGTCTGTAAAACTCAGAATTAATTCATTATTTAAATAATCACTGTTAAAAAATCAACGAATTGCGGCAAAACATATAACAATCGATAACGCCAAATTTGCCAAAAACAAATATTCGATATTTTGATTTTCAAAATTACCAGTCACTATAAGACTCATGATACAGATTTAGACTAGAAATACAAGACGCTTTCCAACCAAAAGCAATAGCCACTCCAATGTCTTCGTCCTAACCATACCTAGACAGCAGTTTTGTGCGAGCAAAATAAAAGTCACCCTGAAGTCTTCGTGCTAAACACACTTAGCACTCCTTTGAGCAAAATAATAAAGCAGCCGTCGCGATATTTATCTTCAATATACTTAGATGCTGTTCAACTGTACTAACTTCATAGCATTAGCGTTAAAATGTCAGAACCTAGTTCACTGAAAAATTAGTAGAACCGCCGCCGATGGTTAAACAAACAAATAATTAACCGTTGTTCTAAGAAAAAAGCAAATCCAGTTATAAATCTGATCGGTGCAAAGAGCATTCGAACTTTGTTTGTTTGTTTGCAGAAATTGACTAATATAGGGCTTAGCTATCGCAAACTATGGTAAAAAGCACTTAGTTACCGGGAACTGAACCCCACATCCTCGAAAATATCTTGATTTATAGGAGGTCCCTTGCACACGATCTGCGGACAAATGGAAGGTCTTTACCGTACGGTCCAAGGCTACGAAGGCGTATTTATAGGAGATCTTATAACAGGTAAAAGAAAAGACGCTTTTCGACCCTAAGGGTGCATACGGTGTTATTTCCTGAACTAGCGAGGTTGCACCGGCAGACAGCGGAGACGAGGGTTCCAAGTTAGCTATTAATCTAAATAGGGCTACGTCCGGGAAGACGTCAGGTTATATCAAGGGGAAAAACAAGGAACAAAGACTCATTTTCCAAAACCTAAAATACGGACAACAGCGGTATACTTACTACATACGTGGCGAAGCGTACGCTACTGGGTTTACACTTTGATCAGGTCAATCGAGATTCATAATTAGGATATTTTCCTTACCTATTTCTAGCAATTTCCTGAAAGAAAAAAATGGTCACTTATTCTAAGGGTTCTTATAGCTATTAAATAATAAAGTCACTATAATGAATACTTTATAATATAAAATTTATAATTAGATAAATGCAAATCAATAAATGTACATGTAGATAATGCAATGATAACTCAAAACATGTGATTAACTATAACTAAATAACGGGACCCCTGGGTTTCTAATATTTATCTTTATACTAAATTGAACAAAACAATTCGCCCCCTAAATTGTGACCTTAATTTAATTAAATAATTGAACTAATTAAAATTTCGGTATATTACTTACAAAATTGTCGCAACTGTCTATCTTTCAACTTGACTTAAATGCGTGCTCCAACGGGGTTTATCAAAAAATCCCAAAGAAAAGCTTCGAGGATGACGTGATGTTAAAGACAGATTAGAAGAACGTCACATACTTGTAATCGGAGGACTTCGTAACTTCCAAAGCAGATAACAGTGCTGCCCTTGATTCAATATGATATCGTACCTTATTTGTACTATCAAGTTCGATCCTCAACCCTTGATCATGATAAAGAATGTGGAATAACGATGATCGACCTAGTTAAAATCCGCCTTTGGGCGTTAATATGCCGAATTTGCCAAAAATTCGGTCATTCACCAAAACTTAAAGTCGGGTAGCTTCTTTGTTCGAAACCTTAAATGAACCTTGACACCGCCCCGCTATTTTAAAGTTCGCGTGCATTCAGCGACACGCCCAAGGAAGCGTTTCTCACTCTTGTAACTCTAATATCGAATGACTGTTAGAAAACACTTCTTTTGGAACACGGTGAAAGACGGAGGTCGTTAACAACTATTTTTAGAAAATCAATCGCGTTTCAAACGGTTTTATAAAATGCCCTTGTTACTTAGCGTTATCTGGGAATACCAATTACTGTTTATTTTATAACAAAGGAACTTGGTATGTTATTTACACCTGAATTAATTATAATTTTGAAAATTTAAGCTTGTTCTAATCATAGATATGTGACGAGATGTTACCAATTATATTCAGCAATAAGCATATGTTTCTATATACCGGGTGTTTTTAAATAATTTATTATTGGTTGTCAAAATTTAAGACGCACTTACAATCTCTTCCGTACAGTTGCTCAAAAACGCTATGAACAGGTTGAGGTTCCCGACACATTCTTGAGTATTGCAAAACCTTGACGTACCTGATAGTAACATATTCTGTATGGCTTAAACAAACCTAACCAGAAATCTCGCAAACAAACTTCAAATTGTTATATGGAATTCATTACCACGCCGTTTCAACTTATGCAAAAGTGGATTCCCGTTATCTATCTATAAACAAAACTTTGAACTCCCAATTGGAAATCAGTTAAAATAAATAATAGAATGCAATATTCTATACTATCGCATTTTAAATAAAGATTGTAAAAAATTAGCATAAAATAGGTTAACCAAAAGTTAGCACTTAGAAATTGGGATGATCTACATATCTACCATAATATCTCGTATTAATACCAAACTGGTTTAATAACTAAATTAGGTAAAATTCCAACAAATAACCAAAGTATCATTGTCACGTAGAAAAAGGTAATAAATCTGTAAAATAAACATACAAGGTACGACTATTAAATAAGCTTAACAGGTACTAATAAAATAAATCTACAGAGTAAGTCATAAGGATTCAAGGTAAAAATAATTGTTAATGAAATAAAAGTAACATCGTACAGGGTTCCCAAAAATCTATTTAATTTCTGCTTCTGTTCGTGTCTGCTGTTGGACGAAATTATAACGAATTTCCTTCAACATCAATGAGCTTTTCCGTTTACCAGGAGGAATGCCAACCGATTGAATAATTTTCCTCGGTGTGTATTTTGAGGAAACTCAAAGCTACGATAAGAATTGATGTCACTTGTGAATCAACAAAAACTGTGAAAAAAGAAAGAAAATGCTGGAAAACCGTCTGAGAATTAAAATTAATCCAAGAAAATGGCTAAGAAATCACAATAATTGAAAACAGAAAGAAAGTGAAGAGAACCAATGTACCTTTTGAAGAAAACATTAAATACGATGGCTGACAGTAAATTAGACGATGGCATAGATAATTACTGTGCTGTATGCACTTTCTATTATTATGCCAAAATAATACGAAATGCAATTTCTAAGTTGTATAGTAAGCGAATTAACAAAGATTTCTCTGAAAAAAGACTATCTTACAAGCCTAAGCGTACTCAATCTTATTATATTATAATTTGATAGAACCATTAATGATTCAATGATTTAATTAAGAATATTCTTAAATATTGATTATTTTTGGAACTTGTAACGTTCTTAAAAAAAATGATAAATAATGATAGAAAGTCTATTTAAAAATATAATTATTAAAATGATTAAATGGTAGTATATATATATATATTTAAAACTCGCTTCAAATTAATGTTCCTAATAAGAAACGTTATGCAAGGCTAGCTCTGCAAAAGACAACTCATGGAAGTGGGAATAAGGAATGTAGCAGCAAGTGCAAGTTGTATCCTTTGGCGCCGGTTTAATTTAGCAATTAAACAGATGTTAAAGTAATAAAAGATGATATTCTTTAGAGTACAAGTTGCATCCGCTGTTTCAGCATAGAAGCACTGATTGAAAGATTAGATTTGTAACAATTTCGTATAATTTGAATAAAGAATAAATCACAGTAGTTTACAAATAATATTTCTTAGTGAATTTTGAATTTTAACAATCAATTGAATTTTAAACATAAATGATGCCTATGTCTAAAACAGCGATCTAAGGGGTAGCAGCCAGTAGTAGATTCTTCGATCAGGTACCCGATAGAGGCATACTCCAGTTAAAAAAAACCGTCTCCACACTAAACAGAACAAACTTTAGATCATTGTCTTATGGTAGAGTAAATTGTTAAAGGCAGAATAAGATTAATTTTCGTGAACGCAACTATTTCCCAAAAGAGAAACTTAATTCCGTCCAAGAATAATCTTTAATTTGAAATAATATAATAATGAAATCTAGTTCTCCAACTATACAAAGCAATAACATAATTCAAAGTATTGATTTACAATGAATCGAACTAGTTTAAGTGACCACCGGTGATTCAATTAGTTCGAGACCAATGAATTAAATGAAGCAATAAAATATAAGAAAATTTTAAGAAAAAATCTGGTGTGAAACAACACACGACTTTCTCTTACGCACATATGCCACATATGCCAATAGTGTCCACAAATTATTAGATTATTGCCTACGTTT
>JAHWXV010694852.1:0-15054 GCA_024586415.1 Phrixothrix hirtus | reverse complement strand
ACGCTTACGCACACGCACACGCACACGCACATGCCCACGTACACGCATACGCATACTTACACGCACACGCACACGCGCTCACACATGCTCACGCACACATACGCACGTTTTCGAGATATTTTGATCAAACACGAACACACCCATACAAATACACACACACACATATGCACGCATACGCACGCACACGCACACAGACATGCACACGCGCACGCATACGCACACGCACGCGCTGGCTCGCGCGCGTGTGCTCACGCACGCACGCACGCGCCCACTTGCACACGCACGTACGCGCGCGCGCGCACATACACACACACACACACAGGCCAATTTCTAAAAGCATGTTTTTCGAATGCAGGAGACTCGAAAACGTGTATTTCCGCTAGAACTGGACATCGAAAATTTTGACCGAAAACATTATCTCTATACTATATTTCATATAGATAAGAGTACGTAAGAAGGTGCAATAAATAACTTTATAAATCAATTCAAATGTTAGTGGGTTATGCAATATAACTCATCTATAGATTTCTATAATGTTTAATTTAATTACTGATCATAATTGTTCTTCTCCCATTTATAGAAATTTATGGATTCTACCTTCTTTTCAAGAATAAGCAGTTTTCAATAATGTTAGAAAATGTATAATAAAATAAGTTCAATACAAATATAATTTTGCAAACAACAAACTTTTCTTCCAATGCTGAGTGCGATCCTGCACAGATTAAATCTTTCCTCGTACAAACTAGCTCTGATTTTATATGGATTTTTGATCGCGATGTGGTTGCAATACTTTGACAGCTGAATTTCCTCACTGTTTTGTTATTGGCCTACAAAATTTTCAGGGACAGGTGTTTACTAAATCTCTTTAATTTCACTTAACGAATGTTAATTAATTCAATTTTATTTAAACTTTGTGCCAATTACGAAGTCATAACTTTGCAACGTTTCTCTATTACGGGAGATGTCTTCTAACCCTTTTTCTTAGGTACATACTGCTCTATTCTTTGTAATCTTACTTATCAATTAATAAATCACCCTCACGATAAGATAACTTGGTCTTGCTATAATTTCAGCTCCGCACTTTTCCTGTCCGAATCACAATCACTATCGCACTCTAATTACTCTTGATAATTCAAATATTTAGGTTAACACTTGGTTGTTCATTAACATATGGTCTATCTTTAATTTCAACTAACCCAAAGTAAAATTGCATTATTTTTAATTTTTCTTACTTTTTGTAGAAAAATTTAACATTTATTTAGCCTGTTATTAATTTGGTTAATTGATAACTTTTGGGTGTGACTGCTAACTATCTAATCTAATTTAACAATACTTTCCTAGCTTTCACAAGACAAAAATGGAATTCAATGCACTTGTATTATCAAATGGGGCACTGCTACTTTTTTAAAATAAAAACACTAAAATTTTATGTCAAAATTATGTTTACCTGAAAAATGTAAATTAATAAGCCTAGAATGCTTTAATCACTTTTAGATCACCATAATCAGTGAAATCATAATGAATAAATTTTTTATTCCCTCAAATTTTCCTTTTCAAATTTATGCTATCTTCCTTACAAAGATCAAGTTACATATTTTCTAATGATCTTTTTGAACTCTTATGGAAATGATCATCATCGTTAGAATACACTATTCCTATATCAATAAGAATATTCAATCGAAAAGGTATAAGAAGAGCAAAAACTACCCTTAATTGATGCAAACTTCCCCCTTTATTTCTGGACCACTGGAATTACTAATAGAAGAAGTAAACCCTGATAAAGCATCGATGGTAACAGCTCTAGCTTACCAAGTTGCAAAATCTATAATCTTAGCTTTTCTTAGGAAGTAACTACCGATTGCTCCTTTTAACCTAACTTTTATTTTTGTTTACAGATTAAGAAAACTATTTTAGAAATTCTGATGAAATTGTATTCTCCCCAATCTACCACATCTTTTAAAATGAAAATGTTTAAGTTTTATCTTTCCGAGCTGCTTGAAACATGAACCGTTTTGTTATTATTTTTAAAACTTATTTATAAGGGTTGTTTGATGACATTTAATAATTTTTACATGTTAACCTACTTCTACGCTGCATGTGTTTAACAAAATTTATTTAATATCTTAATTTAAATGAATTTCTACCCCATTATAATGACATTTTCATTCCGGTACAATATGGGTTGCCAATTCAAAATGAAATGTGCTAAATATTGGCTTTTAATGATATTTTTAGACCATTTCATAGTGGTATTGTTATTACAAATGATAAAAAAACTACTCTCATCACTTGAAGTATTAGATTATTGAAATTTTTTTTTATTGTTAAAGTGAAAACACCTCGCACTGCCTTCATTTGTACCATGTCAATATATATATATATATATATATATATATATAGTATTCCCAAATCAATGAAAACTGTTGTAGGAATTTTAGACGCGCTTACAACGGCGGAGAGATTTTCGTAGAAAATCGATCACGAAGAGAGCGCGAAAAGAAAGAATATAAAAACGGGTGAGCAACGGAAAAAGTCAAAAGAACAGCGGTTGTCAATAAAAAGACTGAAACACACCATGTCGTTAGGCGACAAAAGGTGTGATGACGTAAGATGACCCAAACCAAAATAACAAACAATAATCATACAAAAAAACGATAACACCTGTCTATTTCGTGAATAAGGTATAACAGAGAGGAGGGGTGAGAGTAAGGTAACTGTTCAGGATTTGGAATCACTCTATTAAGTACATGACGAAAATCCCAGACAGAGAGAAAGGGGAGGTAGAATAGTGATAGATTTATTGAAAATAGGTGTAGTATAGGGAATGCACTGCAAGAGGGCACGCTGGTTTTCACGCGATTCATCTATTGTGGATCTCCCACAATGAACATAAAAACAAAATTCCAAACTAAGCGGATACCCTAGAAGAATCTGTTACTTGATAGGTTTGACATGAAACCTCTTTCAGAATAGTAAACGGACCAAAAAATTTGGGAGCTAACTACTTTCTAGCGTCGGAGAGAACATAATTCTTTCGCCAAACGATATTTCCAACACAAAATCAAGCCGGGCGATGTTTAGCATCATAATATTTCTTATTTTTATCTGCAGCCACTTTTAAGCGTTGAGTGATGTCTTTATGAAGTGCTGCTAAAGGATGAGAGTTTTCTAAATGAAGTTATCTATCTGCTATGGAAATATTATCTATATCCTGTGATTGGTCATCAGGTTCATTTTTTGGAGAGATGGTCATATTTTTGGCGAAATTTGCGGAATAAGGCGACACATCTAACACTTCGTGGGAGGCGGTGCGAATTGAACAAGCTATTTTTGCCAAATATTTGTCCCAATGTCGATGGTTGCCTTGGATATATGAAGCAAGATTGGTTTTAATAACACGGTTTACTCGTTCGATAGGATTGGCTTGAGCATGACAAAAAGCGTTAAAATTGATTTTACAACCGTAAGATGAAGTTATTCAAGAAATTTTTTTACTTTTAAACTGAACTCCCTTGTCACATAAAATTACTTTTGGTATTCCAGACATTAAGAAAACTTGTTCTTCTATGCGCTGCGTTATTTGAGATAAGGTAGCGGCACAAAGCGGAAACAACAATAGAAATTTTGGAAAGTAGTCAATAACTACTAAAATGTACGTAAAACCTTGAGTTGAACGTGGCAGAGGACCAATTAAATCTCTAGAAATCATTTGCCACAGTTTGTCAACTAATGGGTGTCAAGTCATAAAACGAAGAGGTTTTTTCTGTTCTGGTTTCTGCGCTATACAAATTTTGCAGTTATTTGCTTATTTAGTGACAGAATGCTTGAATTTAGGCCAGTAATATCGTTGGGAAGTTTTGCCAAAAGTTTTATGAATACTTACATGACCAAAAGTTGGCTCTTCATGATATTGCTTTAAAATTTTTGAACGTTCTAAAGTTGGAATGTTTTCCAATTGTCTGTATCGTCACGTAAATTAGGGTATTTGAGAGAAACTAGTTTATACAATTTGTTATTGATCACACGCCATTGCCTAAACTTGAGTGAACGTGTCTAAACTAGGTTTTTTATACCATTTATCCTGTGTGAAGTAGGATTTGTAGAATAGTTTAAAGCCAAACAGTCAATGGAAGATTTATTATTAACGTTAACTGTGTCAAAAATAGGAACAGAGCTAAATAAAGCATCCAGTACAACATGATCTTTGCCTTTGCGATGGATTATGTCAGTCATATTGTTGTAAGTGTAGATCGCATCTTGAAAGTTTACCGGTACGTTCTTTTAAATTATTTAACCATTTTAGGGAATAATGGTCGGTGATGATGGTGAAACGTAAACCCTCGATATAAGGTCTTAACTTTTCTACGGCCCATAAAACGGCTAAACATTCTTTTTCGGTTATTGAAAACCTTTCACTTTTTGTAAGTGAGCAACTTAGATAACAAACGACCTTCTACTCGTTGTTAATGGTTTTCGACAACACGGCACCAACGCAAAAATGAGAAGCGTCAATTTACACACAAAACGGAAGAGAAAAGTATAGACAAGTCAAAACTAGAGCGGTAATTAAATGAGTCTTGATTTCGTTAAGAGCAGAATTACACAAATCTGACCTATTGAATTTGGATTTTTCCTTCGTAAGAACCGAAAATGGAGCCATAATTGTGTAGAAATTTGGTATGAATCGGCGGTACCAAGAAGCCATACCGATAATTCGACTTACTTCTAGAACGGAAGATGAAGTTGGAAGTTGAGCAATAGCCAAAACTTTGTCTGAATCAACTAATAAACCTTTATCATTGACTACTTAGCCTAGTCACTTCAATTCAGGCTTGTAGAAATTACATTTGTCTTTGCTCAACGTTAGTCCTTCATTTCACAAGCGAGCCACGCTTGATCGAGAACTTCGAGATGTTTTCGAAAATAGGTGTCCAGATGATGACGTCATCAAGATACCAGAAAACAAAACGTTCTAAATTTGGATCTAGAACATTATAAATGAGTTGATGGAGCTGCTGACATTCCAAACGGGAGTCTTTTAACCCACGACCTGGAATGGTAAATGCCGTAAATTGTTTTGAATTTTCCGCTAAAGAAATCTGTCAATATGCAGATTTAATTTCTGAAGAAGTGATAAAAGTCGCGTTCCGAAGGCGGTCTAAAATAGCGGAAACGTACGGTAGAGGATAAGCATCATTTTCAGTTATCTTATGGAGTTTACGGAAATCGACATAAAACCTATACGAATTGCTTCTTTTTCACGCGTAAAATCGGGCTAGACCAAGGGCTGTTTGAATATTGTATAACGACAAGGCTTAACATTTAGTCGAGTTCAACGTCTACTTGTTTCTGAATAGCTGGCGAAACGGGGTAATTAACGATTTCAACAAGGAGCATTGGTCAAAACTTAAATCAGAACGAGATAATAAAGAAGAGGTAGTTTTGATCTCCAAAAGATCTGGATCAGAAAAATGAAATTCGCCTTTAAATAAGTGCGGAACGATAGCAATGACTTTCTAAAAGTCTATGTCCAAAATAAGCGAATGTGGAATATCTGGTACTACTAAAACTTCAATTGTCACAGTTTTATTGCATAAAGAAAAAGGTAGTGTAAGAGTACCTAAAATTTTTAATGAATCGTCATTTGCGATGTTGCAGTGAAGATTAAGGGCTTTATTTAATTTTAAATTTAGGTAGGACAGTTTTTGCCAACCTTGAATGTCAACCATTGTGCGATTAGCACCGGAATCTAAAAGTCTAGGTATCTGAAAACCTAAAATATCGATAGTCACATAAGGACGATGATCGTCCTTTGATTGGTCAAGAACGTAATTTAAAACTGCTGAGTATTTTGCAAATTTTTCAGAACGATTGTCTAAAATGTTTTGTACGTGGAAGGTTTTAGAAAACCCTTAGAAGGTGGTTTTATGTCATTTGTCGCAAAAGCGGAAGTAGTTTTTATGACATTAACTTCGGTAGAAATGTCAACGTAAGCCAAGTCCGATTCTAATTCTGGTTTTTTCGCGAAGGCGGGATAAAATTATTTACTGTATCACGTGTGACTTCAATTTTACTACATAAATTAATTAATTCGGAAATGGATGAAACAGTAATTAAACCCAATTGCGTTTGGTAAAAGGATAGAATATCTTTTCATAAAATTTCTAACCTTTTTATTTTGGTAATTTAATTTCTAGACGCGCAAACAGGTTTCGCATTGTTGCAACATAAAGACCAATTGATTAATTTTGACCTTATGTACGGGATTTAATTTTGTCTAGTAATTTTTCGTCATAATTGGCGCGTGAAAATTCCTCTTTTAAGTACTTAACTAACATTTGCCAATTTTCAACATCATTTTTAATGGAACGGTACCAAACTAACCCTTTATCTTCGAATAAATCGAAAATTTGACTGAAAAATTCAGTATCAAAAACGCTACGCGAAATTTGCAATTCCGTTACACGTTCTAAAGAGCTATTAAGGGAAATATTCTTTGTAGCCGGAAAATTGGTTGGTAGAGCGGAAGCGTTATCTTCTGAAACTTCAAATTCTTTAGCAGAATTTACAAGTATGGAATTTGTTGATTCGTTAATATCTGCGTCACTTAAATCTGAAACGTCATCTTTGTCTAGCACAAAATTTGAGAAACGAGAAGCCACTTCAAACCGAACAATTATAATGGAAAGTTTTGATTGGAATTCATTTTTAATTTATATTTCCGAATCTGTTGTAGGGGTTGAATTATATACACGGCCTAATAAATGTGCAATTAGGGTTTCGATATTTTTAAAGCGTTCTTGAGAACGGTCTTCGTCAAATTGTTTTCAGTAATTTTTATAGGGTTGTTAAATCACCATGGAGTGCCTTAACATCGTCCTCAAAGGGTAGATTGAAGCTAAAAGTAGGGGACGTTTTTTGTTAACATCGAACGTAAATGTTTCCTTAAAGTCGTCAGCGGTCTTTCTATAATTACATCAGGAATCGGCAATTCATATTTTACCTGGTCTATATTGACATATATTTTAAAACCCATCTTGAAAATTAATGAAAAAACCATTGATAAACCCTTATAAATCTTAGAATATAAGAGAAAAATTTTCCAAATCTTAACAAAGACTGTAGAATATTACTAAAACTTATTTCCTTAGAATGTCAATCGACAATAAATCTATTTATAGAAATTTTACTGACATGTGTTTAGTTTAAAACTTGTAGGTCTCACGTACTATGTACCTACAAAAATACTATGAAATATGGCATAAGGGTTTTACCAATTTTTAATTTGTTGAATTTGTTATAAATGACCTCCTTAACCGATTTAAATTTGTCAATTAACGTTTTGAAAACTGCAATATCCATAAAAAGGAAAGGCCTCGCACGTTGGTTGTTAAAATTTTATTACGGACCGCAAAACCCTTTAGGGTGTCAAAAATGCCGATAATTCTGAATTAGCTAGCAGCTCCAGCCACCACCGCGGATGAAAGAGGGGTTCTAGAGTTTTTGATAGAAATAATTAGGCAAAAATTCAAAAACGGCTTACAAGAGCCAAAAGTCGGGAAAAGTCATAAGTTTTGGACGCCACCTTATCTAAATACCTTCACGGTAGGTCTTCTTTAAAAAAGAAATCTTATTTCGACCGAAATGCGATAATTTTACCATAAGATGCTTACTAAATACTTATTTAAGTTAAGCCACCCGAGAAGTACTCCTAACGTAGTTCGGTTAGACTAACAATTTACAAATGTTTTACCTGGTGTAACGTTTTTTTTTCAGGTAATATCTTTTTCTTAAGCTTTTTTTCAGAAATACGCTGTTTTTCCTGGTCTTCTTGTTCCTTCTGTATCTACTTGTTAATTATACGTTGTTCTTCTCAATACTGTCTATAATGAATATAGGCAGATTAAGCGAGGCCCAAGAGCTTTTTATTTTTGTGAAGAAGGTGTACCTTTCCATCATAAAGCAGCCAAAAAGGTCCCTTAATATGAACATAAGCATCTAAAGTTCTCTCAGACATACTTGCCTGATCAGGAGTCAAAATTTTCGAAGAATTTGAGAAAAATATTCCAACATCCGCTGATCCATGAAAGAGTGGTAAAGCTACTTCAATAACCTTAGAAACAAGGGGGTACCTTAACTCCCAGCATTATTAGTTTTCTTAAAAAACTGGTTCCAGTAAACATAAATACGATTTTTCTCACTGTCTGGCATGTCTTGTTCTAAATTCAATAACTTCTGGATTTACAACTGTACTGTCTCGCTCTTTCTAACGAGATCACACATTCAAGATGTTTGAGTAAATGTTTTGTAAACATTGAAAAAGTGTTTGCAACAAGCAACATAATGCTTTTCTGCCTGAAGCAAAAATACAAGTTTGTCCTTTTCAGGTAACGTGTTTAATTCCTCTGCTCTACCATCTCCACTGTTTACTTCCTTAAGAGAAATAAAGTCTCTCTCGTTATTTAAGGAATATACCGAGAATAACCTTTGAATGACATATACGATCCATTAGTGTACTTATTAGAGTTTTAAGCTGATCATACATAAGGTAAGTCAAAGGTTCTTCCTTCTGAAAATTACCGGTAACACGAGTAAACAAGTGTACACTGGAACAAGCAAAGGTTACTTCAACTTTCATTTTGTTGACTTTCAGAAGACTAACAATGTTTTTGTATTTAGAGGATTTCATCAAGACACTATTACATTTTGAACAAATGCCATTAAGTGCTTTATAACTCTTGGCCACTGTTCTGGAAGTATTAAGCCCTCTGGCTCCAAAGATAACCACCTCGAAGTAACATGTTTGATGGGTCTATGACTGGTTAGCTTGCAATCATTCTGAATTCTACTAAAATCTTCCTACCTTGTAGACCAACCGCCAAAAAAGTCATTAATAAGGAATATTGAATATTGAAGCATTATCTCCAAGTTCTTCCACACCACGCCTGAGAGCATTGTGGAGTATATTAATATTGTATATACTGAGGTAAATCAGTGATTTTTTCGTTAATAAAATAAGGGACTCATTTATCAGATTTGTATCTGCTTCTTTAGATGTAGACCAATATTTAACAGCTATTTTGAAGTTCTTTTGATGATCCGGCATTAGGCGTTTCATCAAAACATAATGTAAAAAAAACAATCCATTCCATCCAGTATTTGCTTCTTGAAGGATTCACAAGGGCATCAGTTATCATGTACTGTGCCTTTGTCTTTAAAAGTGGAAACTCTTTTGAGACATTTGATGGGAACATTGCATGAAAAGTCTTTCGAATGTCTTGACAGGATGATAGCATAGAAAAGTCTGCTGGAACTGTTTTAATTACCCTAATCAGTTCTACTTTAGCCGCACTATCTCTAACATTATACAACTGAACTATTTTCCAGTCATTAGTAGAGGGTGCACTGTTGTCTTGGGAATCAGTCGTACATTGACGAACTAAGGTCATGCGAAGCAGTGATGAGGAAAGCATTTGTTTACGTTCTTCTCTATGTTTTTGAGAAGATGCATGCCGTTCTAAACCCTCAATCGTAAAGGTATGTTAAAATTTTTGACACATAATGCGCAAAGCATCTTGCGATTACTATCTCTACGTACCCACTCCAAAATAGCATTTACATTACTATTGGTCTTTTTCAGCCAATCAGTCCAAAAACTGAACCTCTCCATTTTTAAATCAGGAAGAAATAAAATTTTAAAACAGAATCTGGAACAAAAACACAAATATCAGAGGACTGGATAAATAATTATACATTCCAACTAATCCTCATTTCACAACTTAATAATTAAAATATCAAAAAGTTTTGGGTAGTTAGACTCGTTGGACCACCTCCATGCTCTAATCAAAGATAGTTTAGATTGCTAGACAGGGTAATTAATGGCGCGATTTAAAAATAACCTGAATTTAGATTAAAATGGTATATAAATCTTTAATTTTGAGCGTAGTTAACCAATTATCCATTTTAGGCACTTTAGGCTTTACGCTCGTTATCAATAATTATCCTGTCCACAAGATGACAGGAAAATGATGCTACGACTGGAAAATGACGTAATAACGTAGGATGAGCCGATTTCCAACTAGACCGCCGTCTTTTATTTACATATCATCTAAATGTAATTACATACTATTCATATATTAGAATAATTGAAGTAAATAACCTTAAAACCTTAATATATTTTTAATAAAATGTATGTAAAATAAATTTCTTAATTCTAAGAAGTTGGAACTGTGCTTTGGTACGTCTAAGGATAATCCACTGCCAGTTTCGCCTATGGAAGCTCATTAGGCAGGCGCAACATTCATACATATTTAGTTACAAGATTTGCTCTTGGCAATTTTTACGGTTTCTAATCTTTTAAAAATGTAAACGCTTCATACTGTAAGCACTAATTAATTGACTTTGTTAATAATTGTTTTATTTATTACTGCTTTCAGTTCTGCACCTCAACAATTCATTTTTAATTCTATAGATGGTATTTACAGTATATATTATAATTAAGTATTCGTTATTTTTTCGTTAGATATGGGTCATAAAAAGGAAAAACGTCGAAAGCAAATTCTAGAAAAGAAAAGAGGGTTGGATAGAGAAGGATATCAACGTTTAAAAACGATTATGTGGCAATATCTCAATTACAAGCAATAAAAAAGCAATATTATATCAAAGACAAAGCAGGTGGTACCATTAAGTCTGTATACGATCTAGCTCTGCGAGAGCAAAGGTATAGAGGGAAGCAATGGAAAATGAGTACTACGAGGTTTAGAGTGAAATAAAAAGCTATTACAGAATAAATTCTGCAGGGTATGAAAAATTCAACGTTATCTGGACAAACAAGTAGAAAACCTGCCCCTACCTTTGCCTCCATTATTTGCTTCACCACAAGTCAAACTCTGAGCTGTTATTGCTAGAATAGAATCACTTCGTAACAGGTTGAAAAGAAATAAGCTAATGAAACAAAAAGATCTAATAATAATCAGTTTATTACGATCTAAATTACAATTTTATCAAAGAAAGTTATCCTAATTATAGTAGAAAATACACGATATTGGTAAGAGTCCAAGATCCAAAATCAAGAGATTGCTAAAAAGGAATTGTACAAAGGAACTAAAGCAAAGGTTATTGTTTGGTAAAGTAATGAAACGAAAGTTGAAGGAAAATTCGTAAAAACTGGATAACCAGAAGAAGAAGCAGGTGCTTGCTGCTGCTGTTAGTGGTAAAAGTGAGAAGTACAACGTGTTGGTAAAAAACAAGATCTTAAGACCTAAACTAAAATCAACATTACAGAAAAACATAATTGGAGGCACCACGCAAAGAAAGGAAAAATAAAATTTCTAATGAAGTCAAACAAAAAATTGTAGAATTTTTTGAACAAGACAATTACAGTAAAATGTGTTCTGGAGTAAACAACAAAAACAAAACACAAAGCGCATAAGCAAAAACGATAACTATTGGATTCCATAAGAAATCTTCATTAGAAGTATGTTAAAAGAAACGAATTTATCAGTTATTCAATTTAATGTGCGCATTTAACTGCCCCCGGCCGAATACTTGAGTTTTTCCCCGATATAGCGTACTGTATATAATTTTAATTCAGGTTACAACGTTTGATATTTTCATCTAGTTAATTATCAAATTCCGGTTGTAAAGTACGAACGGTAATTCTACCAGTTAGGTATTCGTATTCTATAGACTCGATTACTGGCGACTGCAGGGGATTCCTAGTAATTTACAAGAAGATTTTCTACTGAACAGACCTAGCTTAGACGGCAGTTTTAATTTCAGAGTTTTATTGGAATGAGTTCCTGGTTGTGTAGTTTTGTTTTCGTCAAAATGGCGGATCGAGTTAAAATTTTGACTCAACGTAAGTCTATTACAATTAAAGAGAAGATTGAGATTATTCAAAGTATTGAGAATGGCGTCAGTAAAGCCGAAATTGCTCGAAGAAAAAACTTGTAAAAACAACAATTTATACCATTTGGAAGAATCGTAATAAAATTAAACTAGCAAGTGACAATAAATCACACAAGATTAGAAAAATTAGAAATCGCTTAGGTCAAGACGTAGATCAAGCACTTCTACGATAGTTTGAGATACGAAGGTCCGAAAATATTCCAATAAGCAGTGCAGAGCTGAAAGCAAAAACGGAAGATTTGGACAAAGGATTGCAGCGTGGCGATTTTAGATGTACGACAGGTTGGCTTGAACGTTTTAAAGTTCGTCATAACATAAACATTGGAAAAGTGCCTGGTGAAGCAGGTGATGTGAACAAAGAAGTCGTATTGAGTTGGCTCGAAGGCAAGTGGCCCGGTATTGCAAAAAATTACAGCTGTGATGATATTTTTAATGATGACGAGACCGAACTATTTTTTAAGATGACTACAGATCGAACCCTTAAATTTAGGGGAAAAGAGTGTATGGGAGGGAAGCAATCTAAGTTGAGATACACTGTTTGGGTCTGTGCAAATATGACGGGTAGTGAAAAATGCAAACATCTTGTTATTGGCAAATATGAACGGCCGAGGTACATGAAAAATGTGAAACATATACCTGTCATTTATAAGTCAAACAGGCGCGTATGGATGACTTCAGCGGTTTTTGAAAATTATTTAAAGGATTGGGATGAAAAATTAAGATATCAAAATAGAAAAATATTACTTCTGGTTGATAATTGTGCAGCACATTCAAAAAGCGTAAATCTTACAAATGAGAGATTAGTAATTTTGCCACCAAATTGCACGTTAGTCTTGCAACCATTGGATCAAGGAATAATTAAGTGCCTTAAGACATACTATCGTAGACATGTTATGTTTCGCCTGAGTAAATCATTGGACAATAAAAAACCTTTCAACATAACGATTTTAGACTCAGTAAAATTAATTGCGCAATCCTGGAACGAAGTTTCGTCGACAACTATTAAAAACTGTTTTCTACATACTGGTCTACAAATCGATCTACGAATTTGATACAGACGATGAATTTCCTTTGATCCAGTGGTTAGATAAATAGAAAAATAATCATGAAAACCCTGTCGATAACGACGACTAGGAGGTTCCCCTTAGTGGTTGGATACGATGTCATCATCAAGACCTATCGAATACAAAACAGTATCTTCCCGAGTTGGATTTTTCCGACAGTAACATCAAAGCCGTTAACGGCTGATATTATTGTTGAAGTTTCACAGCTAAATGAAGCATTACATGATCCTCACAGTGTCACAAGACGAAATTCACCAGTGTTTAACCACGGCCGGCAAAGCTACAGTCGAGCGAGGTGAGGTTCTTCGGTATTGCGAAGTTAAACACTATCAAAAAAATAAGTCTAAATCAGTAAATATGGGCGCCACTGTTTTCAAGAGCACTGCAGACAGGTGATTTTCAAAGAACACCCTGTATGTCACGATATAAATTGATATTACCTTTTAAAATGGAAAACAGGCGCTAACGGTACTGCAGTAACGGGATTCAAAACTGAAAGAAAGGTTGTTACGCTAAAGATGCTTATTCACTTAAAATTACACTGTATATGAAAATCAAAGAGACGATGCTGACTGTAATTCATATACTAATTCTGTTATTTGCAAAATAAATTGAAAGCGCGCTGTGCATTGAATAAAATAACAGAGGGCTGGTTTCAAAACGGACCACCCTGTATATAATTTAATTAATAAGTTGAACTTTAACTCAGAAATAAACAAGTTAGGTCCATTACTTTAGCTAAATTTGCATAATACTAATTCACTTCTGCCCGCGCACTGTATAACTAAAATAGCACTCTAGGTTGTATCTGATTAAATGAAAACAAAAATTCAGTTCGCAAAAAATTACACAAACATATACTTTCATAATTGATTGGTTCGTTGAATTAGTTAAACTGGTAGTATTTTTATTTTTCTATATTAATTATATAACAAATTTTTAGTTATAAGGTTTGAACGTTTTTATTCGTCCAATTGGACTTTAGTATTAATTTTTCCTCTTATGAGTAAGAAATTTACTTTATAATAAGAACTATAATTCTCTTATTGTCTAATTTCATTTTAAATTAATGGCAAGATTTAGTCAAATAACACTAAAAATGGTAACTATTGACAAAATTGCTTCTTCTATCAGTAACATAGATAACTTTGTTTTTCTTATCATATTATATTAAACCATCTGTTGCTTCTAAATAAGCTTTTACTTTATATTTCAATAGAAAATATACTTTTATTTAAATTAAAATATTAATTGATTTATATAAAACTATTTATTATCAAACAACCAATGTACAGTAACATTTTAAGAATTTTTGACAAGTCTTGTTAACCTGATGGAAATTGTAAGTATTTTAATTACTGTTAAAACATGATTATATTCATTACCCCTTTTTTATAAAGTCTTGACCTGATGATGTAGAACTTAATCTACGAAACCGGTAGTAATTAAAAATAAATTTATTTGAGAAAATTTGGACTTTTTATTTATAACCTATATTCGACAAACTCAAATTGAGAAATCAAATACATTAAATATATATATAAGCTCAAATCAAAGAATACGGGATGAGGCACACTTTACTCTAAATAAACAACAAAACATTATCTGATGAAAAACTAGGCTGATAACTAATTTTTGACGCACAATTCAGCTAATTATTACAGCTTAGAAGTTGGGAATAAAGAAACCAATTTTTAAAAGGAAAAAAATGAGCTCTAGGTCCTTGCCAGCGACAAAACAATATGTACAAACAAGAAATGTCAAAATAACGCATAAACAAAATTGATACCCCAGGGTATATTAAATAATGTTACAGGTAAACTTAGTAATTAAAACGTTAACGGAAATATTTCTTACAAACAATTACATAATTAGAATTCAAATTATAAAATGTTTTACTGAATTAATTCTAATTTACGGCTAGGGTAAATATCTTAATGCTGTAATTTATTTATTTCCGGACTATTCAGATGGACAGTTTGTCTTTTAATTAAATTTACGTTACTTTTGCATAGTTAAAAGTAGATCAGCGGTGACAGCACAACCTTGGATGATTGCAAAGATTTGCACAGGTAATTCT
>JAHWXV010694819.1:0-11002 GCA_024586415.1 Phrixothrix hirtus | reverse complement strand
CAACTTTAACACAATCTTCGACGTACTATAATTTCGCCCTTCCTAAATTTATTCAGTTGTATTTAGAGTATAGAACCGTGGTCGTTACCAGACACCTCACATTTGATCAATCGGAAAGGTTATCTATTGTAGGTAGCTGTAAGTATTAGGATAGGTGAAGGAACAATTTTAAAAACAACAGTTTTCGTTCAAGAAACGTAAAAATCTACCATTATTATGTTTATATCAATCACAACAGTTACGCAAGTTTAGGTGTATAATCGTAATGTATACAATGAACTTCTACATAAAATTGCAGAACAAATATTGTTCTCTTAACTACAGATAGAAATAAGAATAAATATTACACATGAAATAACGCAATGATAACATTAAAATACGTCAAAATTACATATAGATTATAGAAAAAATGCGTTATGGTACCGTTAAAGTTACCTTCTCAACAAAACAAATTCGATGTTACTAAGTTACAAAGTAAATATTTATTGCGCATCCTCTCTTTGCGACTTGGGTATTAACTGATTCACGGGTTTTTATTTAAAATCCATCATATTAGAGAGTTAGCCCAAAAAAGATGTACCACTGTATACATTTCAATACCTTACATGGCCTGATGATGAATATATGTTATCTTAAGCATAGTTGTACACTGTCTTTCATCGTGTAATGGTTTCGCTACTTTTTGGTTTTACAAAAATATAGAAATTTAGAAAACAATTTACATCAATTATTTCCGTAAAAATTTATCTATTTCAATATCATTCTAACATTTTGATCACTCTATTTAAGTTACTGTTTTCAATCAATTCTTAAGGTTATAATAACATTGGAATATAGTTTAAAATTTTATTTATCTTCTATTTTAGATTCAACAGAACGTTTAAACGAATTAATAATCCTTATTTAAATACTAATTATTCATAGTTCAATTCATATTGATCGATTAATGCATGTAAATTCGATTAATTTCTTATTTCGAAGTTTGATTTGAGTATAGTTTCGGGAAAACCGAGGTCTACTTTTCGGGTTATAAGTGACAAGCCGTAGTCTTCCTCCTTGTAATGACTTCACGATGAAATGCACGTTTAAAATTCTGTTATATTTCATTAATTTTAGATTAACCTTATCAAAATTTAAATATGTGCTTGTAATTCACTAAATTAAGAGTATTGTGATTAATATTAGGATGCATTTTATTGTAAAGCTAACTTGAATTTCTATTAATATTATGAAAGTTCCATGGAACCAGCGGGCGGAGAGGTTGAAAGTTCAAGCATTCCGGTTTGAGGTGCCTCGAATCTACTATCGTTTTAACTAATGAGTTTCTATATATTGGAATTGTAAATCGATTTACAGAAAACATCCTTAATCAATAAACTAGGGTGTCACAATGAAAAATTATTATACTTCGATTAGTGGCTATGTTAGATTTGGCAAATTGGAAATTTTTACCAGGTCGCAAAATTTAGCATTACATGTGCTCGATTTATGTTTGGTGTTAGGTTAAAAACTTTGTTTAAAAACAGTATGTTTATTTTATGGTGACGCAAGTCCTTTACAAAAGGCGAGATGCCAATTCCTCATTACAATTCAGATTCAACAAGCTTGGGTTTAAGTCAGGTTATTATTCAAACAGGATGTAAGGCTTGAAGTCAAAATTTGGTGGGCACTTTTCAAAATTAAGATCTTAAACTTTCAGATAAAATCAAAACTTTGGTTTACAAAAGTTATACAAAATTAATTAAAATTTGTTATTGGGTTTACATTTCAGTTAATAAAAATTACGTTTCAGTTATATTTTATAGTTTCGATCAAGCAATAATTAAGCATTACATAGTTTATTACTGAATAACTGTTCTGCCAACCAGTTATTAGCATTCATTTATCCAGTAAGAACGATTGCCGCTTCTCCTTTTCTTTTTTTAGGTTTGTTCGAACAAACACCGCTGTCTTCTGGAAGTAAGTTTCCGTTAATTGTTTAGAACTAAGACAGAAATCCGTCGTTCTAAAATTGGATAACGTTGACACAACAACAGTAAAAGTTTCAGTAAAGTATATTTATTATTTGCTTGATTTCTTTCAAAATTATTCTTGTATTAAAAGAGTCTATTTCTAAGCTAGCTATAGGGAAGATCAACTGAAAATATTGGATATTATATGAAATATTTAGTATTAGTTATTGTTATTAAATTTGTTATTTAATACATTATACTCTTCTGTTATTTGAGTTATTATTTTTGTTTGTTGTGCAAGGCAACTGAAATTCTTATGTAAGCCTTTACTACCAAATGTCATCACTTTATTTAAATTTAATTGAAATTTGTTTGGCGACCCCTAGCGAAGACTTATTAAAGCAATTATTCCTAGAACCCACACATCCTGAAATTTGCCAGCATTATAATTAAAGGACAAGTAAGTTTAAGTTGAAACTTTGCAACCGATACACACCAAAATTTTTTGAGATCAAGCAAATATCACAAATTGGGGATTTATCAGTCACGAAGGGGAATTTAATTGGTAATCGATGTAAAGCGCCATAATTATTTTCCATGGTTGTTTCCTAAATGATTTGAAGAGGAAAATGTGCATTATTCCATTTTTAATAACCATTAAGCGATTCAGAGCATCATGCTCTAGGCAATAAGATAGTATGGTAACATAGAGCCAAGAAATTGGCATGAAAAACAATTCGTTGAGGTGTCGCAATTATGACAAATTTGTAAATAATATTATTTTTGTCATATTCACCACCTAAACTTTATAATTCTAAACACATTTTTCTAAAGCATGACATATGTCGTAATAATCAAAACAGGAATTCCAATCTGTCAGCTGATTATCAAAATAGTAAAAAGTAATCATGAGGAGAACCTAGGATAGTCTTCGTCAGCATTTCATGATTTCGAACGCAAAATGTAGTAAAATTATTACAACTCGAGGAATTACCGCCTTAGAATATAAATTAAAACTGGTAAACGTTTCACAACCTATTGCAAAAGTTAAAATTGAATATACAGTACAAAGAATTTTAAATACGTATACTATGTATTAAACGTTAGTTAATACGTGAAAAATTGTACTAAATAACTGGTTCAGTCAGGTAGACAAAGAAGACAGTAATGTACAACTAGATTATCAACTGTATTGCTGCAGTCACGAACAGCAGGTAGGTTGGATTACAAATATGTACATTGTCGACGTATATCCACTTTGAAAATCTAATACGGACGAAAACTGTTCAAATTTTGAGGAGTCATGTAGAACATTTACACCTTGCCAGATTAGATAAAATAAAATATGGATGGATTGTAAACGTTACATCAGTTCTATGTTATATAGAATTTAGCCAGTTTAATAGTGAGTTACAAATGTTGGAGTATAATAATTACCTTAATCTTACTAAGACTAGTTCTAATGAAAGCAATTACAAGACTGACTTTTGGTTCACAAACTCCTATCTAATCTATTTCCAAATATTTATTATTTTCTGTTGAGCTGCTATTTAATAAAAGGCAAAATATACACTTATAAATACATAACTCCTCCCATCGAAGATATTACTATAATTTTGGAAAAATTATTTAAATTAAATACGAAAATTATAAATTGTTTTAATTCTCGAGGAAAATGTTCGTTTAGACTTTAAATGGCGCTAATTCTATAGGAGCGTTTATGTTCTTTGAAGAAATATACTTTATAAATCTTTTTTTCAGGTAGTTACGTTTACAAACAATATACAATATAAAACAAATATTTATTAAGGGGTAGTTACTAAACAAGTGGAGAAATCGGTTTGGGATACCTTTATATTAGTTAGGTTAAATATGTAGGGTTCACAATTTTGTTTTTGATTGAAGGAAAGTCATTGCGTTCCGCATAGTTTGTTGTTTGGAATCTAAAAATGATCATTTCGATGATAAAAATATGTATTTAGGGTAATTGTTTTGCAGATATTACTATCGATGGGTAGCCTAGTAGAGAATTATATGTAGGTGTTATCATTCTCTATTGGAATTTACTTATAAAAATGGAGAAAGGAATCAACTGTATGAGTTGATATTGGCTTTTTTCGATATTAGTGGGATTTTGAATACGAAAGTTGTTTTGTCGTTTAATTGATATCCTTCAGTTATCACAATATTCGCATAAGTAGGTGTAAGTATCCATCATTGACAGGGTAAGGGAGAACCAAAGATTCATGAGAAAGTTCGTTTAAATATTTCGTAATTAAATTTAGGTTTTGAATTAAAATTTCATTAACCAGCAGAAACATGTGCACTTGCTGGTGTTGTGCAAAGGTCAAAACATTTTCGAGTTCAGTCCACATATTAACGAATACTTGTAATGAGACAATTACTTCATTTAATAAATTTCTGACAGAAAAAATATTACTATTTTTCTAATATTACAGCATTTAGATTTGCATTTAAAAGTTCTTGATTAGTCTTAAGGATTTCTACGATATTAATAGTGTCGTTTAATATTTGTGAACGTCCTTTAAGAGTTTTATTGTGTATACTATCAGTTTTTTGTAAATTTGAAATTGTGTTTTCATATTTTTCGCCATCTGAGGCGTCTAAATTTCTAGTTGAGAATTTAAACATTGAACCAAGACCATCTACAAGGCCACTTTTCATTCTGGATTTTCTTTTGGAGAATAATTGTTAGATTAAAAGGTCGAATTTGTTTAAGTATTGGGATATGATTAGTAAATTGTTATCGTGAAAAATAGCTTCTTCAGGTTTATATTCTAGGAAAGATGGTTTGTTAATTAACATTTTTATGGTTTCATACAAACTAGATTTTAATGTGTAATAAGGTATCAATTAGAGGAGACGAATCAATTGTTCTTATTAATGTCCACTCACTTTCTTTTATGTGAGGTTTGCCTAGTGTCAACGAGTATAGTTCAGGGTTGTCAGTTATGTCCGTAATAGTCACTTTACCTTTAATCAGGGAAGAAAGAGGTATCCGGTGGTGAAGAGGATAGTTTTAAGCCTGAAACGAAAAAAGGTCCACTTGAAAAAGATTAAACAACTTTCTCGTTTCTTTGTAAAACCGTAAAATTCTTAAACTTGTCATATGCTTTATTTGGTAATAAGAATGTAAAATGTCAATAACCGAATGAATAATTTTTTTTATATTTTCAAGTAAGGCAGTATCTTAACACCATCATCAGTAGTGTGTAGGCTTCCACTAGGTCTAATAGTTTCAGAGTAACCATGGGTTATACTCGTAATCAAATTTGTGATCATCTCCTGGTGTAGGTGTTCCCATTCTTGAGTAAGAGTTCTTCAATTTGGTATACGTTTTCTATAGGCTGCTATTCCAGTAATCTTTGTTCCACTGTAGCCCACAGATGTTCTATGGGATTGAAATCTGGACTATTAGCGAACCATTTCATAATATCAACGTTATGGTCATTTAATAAAGTTGACACTATTCTAGCCGTGTGTGATCTAACATTGTCGTGCCATATAATGGAATCTGCTACCTAATTGTACCTAAAAGGAATCACCTGTGGTTCTAAAACATTATTTACGTTATGCAAACTAGTTAGGGTACTATTACCCATTACTACTAGTTCGGCGCGCCCATTTAAATATATTCTAGGCGAAGCCATCGCTAAACTAATCAGTTTTTTGCATAACTGGCTTCAAATATCGCTGGCCTGTTCGTTACCATACTCGAACATTCCATCATTGTAGTGTAAACAGAATCTGGATTCGTCCGTAAACCAGACTTAACTCCATTGTGTATTGTCCAATCATGATGTGCTTCAACAAAGTTCCTTTAGCTCTTCGATAATCTGTTATTAAACGAGGCACTTTCATCCATATCATAGAACTTAGATGGGATTAATGAAGTCTCTCACGTACTGTTTCATCAGAAATTCTGGTTTTCCGTAGTTATCGATAATTGATTTTGAAGCGCTCGATCAGTATTTATTCGTTCTCTGTCTGCCCACAGACATTACAAGTGGTCTTCTCGTTATCATGGCTCTTTGATTTTAAGGGTAGTGTCTAATGCCATAAATTAGATAACTAGACCAAGCTCAGTTTACAGCAGCCCAAATTACAAACATAACTTCTATCGCACCTTACACCCCTAGCGATTTCAACGCATTTATATATCACTATGGTAGCAAATTCTTCTATATCTAGCACATCAATATTCATGTTTTCACTTTAAAATCTAAACTAAGATGGATTAAAAAACTTTCAAAATAATCTCGAACTATAAGAAATCTTTAAGCTTAAAATAATATTCACGTTTTTCTGAGGAGATAAAGAGTAAATCAAAAACATTTTGTTGGTTGAAGTGTATGCACATAAAAGTAGTTTATAAGTTTTAGTCTAGGATAAATGTTATATGTTTATATTTCCATCATATATCTTTTAACAAAAATACAAAGGTACATTCTGGCTGTATAAATTAGTTAAATAAACAACTAAAGTCTACATTTAAATAGGGGCAATTAAATCATCAACTAAATATACAAAATATAACAAGTAAATTTAAAGATGATAAAAATCGTGAAAAATTACAAATAATAAATAAATAAGCTGAAAGAGTGTCAATTAAATAGAGTAGGCCGCAAACGTAATACAAAAGCAACAACAAAGCTAAACTATTACGAGACTGAATATGATAAATCTAACGTCTTATAATATGTACAGAATATACGCCATTTCTGTTATTTAGTTCAACTTTGGGCCTCATTTTCACCGAGATAGCCACCGAAACAACGTTCGTAATTGATACAGCTGTACGTATACAGTTGTAAAACTGCAAATCCTTGAAACTGTACCCGTACAATCAAAATAACTATGTTGAAATAAATGCATATTCTAAGCAACTATACATATTAGCATAAAATGGTTCACATTCTGGTATCAACTTTATAATTAAGTGTTACCATTTAGTTTAAAATTCTAAATGCAAAACATGATTTGTTTACATTCATACAGAAAAACATTACTTTATAATTAATGGGATAAAATTAGAGTCCTAAAGAGTTTGCTGAGTTTACTCTTAAGAAAAATTGTGTAACTTTTAAATATTTAGATTTGAAGCGAGATTAATCAATTCTTATTAATTTAAATTACATTTCGTAAGACAAGGCAAACGACTAAAATGTTTTCAAAGAAGTACAGCTAAATAAAAGCTTTTTAATTGTTTTTTGTCATTTTACCAATAATTTAAAACCCTTATTTATATTTGTTGTGCGTCCGTATGCGAATTAAGTTTCAAATAAATTGATAGAGCGTCTAGAAAAACTATCTTAGGAAAGGACTTTATTAAGTCAACAATTAAACTGTAAAAGTAAACAGTTACTCGTATAATAGATTTTAAATTATAGAAGCAAAACGGTTTTTGTTGCCATTGATCTCTTTAACACTTGAAAATTCTCTAAATCCAACTCTAATTTGTAATATAATTTAATGACTAGAAGGTGGGTATACAAAATTGAAAACTATTTAAAACGCCAATGATTTTATTTTTGTTAGTTTTTCCTTCATTTTTATTAAAATTTCAGCGAATGAAGAAATAGCAGCCTGTTTATTGCTAGTCACTCGCAATTAACATTTAAAAAAACTAATCAGTTCTCACATTAGAAAACTGAAATAAGCTATCATCTATTTCAAATTTCTAAAATGTTAGAAATTATCTAACAGTATTTCTAAGTTAAAAACGAAGTTCACAAACAATAAAATAAATATTTAGCAAAGCTTATAGTGTGCTCCGTCATAAAAAACGCGGGTTTGAATATATAATCCATAGTGTAAAATAAACTGAAAATTGAAGGGACAAATTCAAATTGCATATTCAATACCGAAAAGATCTTGCAGTAGTAAACCCATAAAGCAAGCAAACTTCCGAAAATTATGGTGTCATATAGTTTACTAACCTAAGCTGTAAAATTTGAGAAAGTTGCGAAACAGACGCAAAGATTTAACGGAAATCCAACGGTTTTCGGACATTGCACGCAATCAGCAGTTTAAAATTTTAGATCCTTTGATTGGTCAATGCAACAGCAGAAAGGGAATTTAAAATAGTTACAAAAACTGAACGTTACAAGAAAAATAATCTTACTTACGTCAAATACGCGGTGATGAATTAAGCAACCACTGACAGCTTCAAAAATAGATCATTTTGATGGTAAATATGTAAATTTAGAAAAAATACTTTATTAAACCTACGCGTGATGCGTATAAAAAAAGCCATCTTCAGTTAAGATTAAACAAGTTGGTTAATTAGCTGCTACGCTGGAGAACACACAATTCTAAAGAAATCAAATTATTATCAGTAATGTTTGATGCATCTCCATCTGCGTATAGTGACAATTCAATGCAAAGGAAACGCTTAATTAGTCATTGCAATTGTAACTTTTTAAACGTAATGACTTCGGTAGAGGAAGACAAACGATTTAAACAAAATCAGCTGAAATGACATAACAAGCACACTGGTTCTCGGGCCCTTCTGCACAGTTGTGGGTTGTGGAGCACCATTCACAAAATGATTGGCGAATTTCCAACGGCATACTATTAAAATTGAATCCTAATTTAACTATGGGGATGTAGGGTACCTAAAGTTATGTTATTGAATCTGATAAAGTATCCTTCTGCTAAGGATTGTACTATGTGTAGAATTTTGGAGCAGTAGATGAATTACTTCCGTTCCATATCGCTAGTTAATATTGCATAATTCTAAAAGCTTTTCCTATCACATAGATACTCAGAAAACTGGCTATTAAATTAATCGCCTTTCATTTCGTTATATGAGGTAAATGGCACTTGAATAGCAAAATCGTAGCTTAATCAAAGCGCACGAACGTTAAAAAATTAATTTATGCCATAGTTAGTATGGTAGTTAATCGAGCACTAGTAAGATACAAATAAGCCCATCCCGAGTAAATGCTAGCATGTTTGTCTCTATCCAAGAGACGCTGGTTCAAACCTGATCGAAGTCGGTAAACTTTTCAGTGGAGAAAATCTTAAAAACTGATTAGTTGGCAAAAAAGAACGTCATAGGCGTAAGAAATGTGGCAAGTTAAAAGATATGGTTGTAGCTGTTCCTAGGCAAATCACAAAAACGAAAAAATTAGAAGAGTAAAGCGAAACTACCAATTATCAGATTTTAATCAAAATTTTGGAGGTGCGTGTCCAGTTGGCTTCAAACATAAAATTTTGCTTTTCTCTTCCTTTACATTTTCAAAATATGTTGTTCACACACACAGAAATACAAGCACATACACAAAACGAATTTCTAAAAACATAATTTTCGGACTCGGGGCCTGAAAAGGCGTATTTCTGCTAAAAAGTGGATATCATCAATTTTGGACAAAAACATTTTTTCTTTTATTTATATTTCATATAGGGCTAGAGAAAGTAAAATTATCAGTAAAACTTTGTATTCTTTGAATAATATTGAGAATATAAGCTGCATAGAACACTTTTCTATAACACGCGTCCAAATTTACGAATTGAGTTTAAAGGGCAAGTGAAATAAAGTGTCATATTAAAGACTATTTTTATCATATTTTACTTATATTACTTAATTTAGGTACAAATGTAAATAATGCCTAATGTTAGACGTGTAGTCAATTTATGAAGTTCTATATAAGTTGGTTATAGGAAAAATCCACGTTGTAACGTATGCCATACTACTTAGAGTGCATGCGGATAGTATTCTTCGCCCATCAGGGGAAAAAGTATATCTAAAGGAATTAGCGATTACATTGAAGTAAGAAATGAAACGAACGAAAACTTCAAACCAATATAATTTTTACATTAACAATAGAAAAATTAACGACAACTTACTAGCTATAAAGCAAGTGATAACAGATGCTATATTTATCAGGCTCGAGGGATCGTACTTACTGTCACGAAATAATCGTTGCAGGTAGTGCAGCGTCATGGTGTTCTATGAAATTTCACAGATAGTAGAAATAGCAAGCTTACACAGTCTGATAGGATGCAGCAAAAGTACGTGGAGCTGAATTTTACGATAAAGATAGGCCAAGATATAATGTTGATCAAGCATAAAAAGATAGCCTTGGTAAGCAAATGCAATGTGCCGTTTGTATCTTTATAGAATTTTTATAATCTTCCCCTGAATATTCGATAACTTACCTTCAGAAGTGCTTTCAAATGAGGAAGAAAGTTTAGTACGAATAGTCAGACAGGATTATCTTATTCCTTTCCATTTCCTTCTTTTTTCAACATTACACCAATGACTTGCACGGTCCTCTGTGATTCTGTAACTGTTTTCCCTCTATTTCTTTTGTTATTACAAGTAGAAGAGCGAGAAGGGTTTTTATGTTTTAGTACCTCCCATTCCCCGTACCTAATTTTTAGCAAGGGCTTCCAGATCGACGTGTTTTATATAACAAACAGGCAATAATAACCATAGCTCCTTAAAATAACTATATTTCCTATCTCTGCTCTCTGCTCAGATCTAGGTCTATATTTTCATTTGATAGTTCTCTTTCAACAAATTTGCGAAAACAATTCTATCTGCGTTGAAAAAATGAGTAATAATATTTATACCCATAAATACACAACAAGCGTTTATATTCTATTTTATTTCAGATATCTGACTATTGCACGTTCATTCGAACAATAGTATTACACTTTTCGATGGAATTTCTATCGCATATTAAATAATGACGGACATCTGTTACAAGTTTTAGCAAAATTTTCATAATTTGTTTCCCAAAATTTGCAAACCATGAGTGGCTAAAGATAGTAGATTAATTCTGTGGATTTGCGTTTATTAATGAACCGCGTACATGTATGTTAAATAGTGCTGCTTATTTCCTAGGCACACTGTACAGTAAGCGCTTCGAGAAAAGCAAAATTAGGAATTTCTAAGTTGGATATATATATATATATATGCATATGTATATATATATATATATATATATATATGAAATAAATAAGTAGATTCCTCCTAATAGCAATGGCACGAATTTTGAAATTAATTCGGCCGGGTGAAA
>JAHWXV010694816.1:0-10181 GCA_024586415.1 Phrixothrix hirtus | reverse complement strand
TCAAAATAAGTTACAGGATCAAATTGAATCAAGCCAAAATGCATTAAAAGAAGAAATTACAAACAAATTAAGAGAGGAAATGGAATCCATAAATTCAAATCAAAATTAAACTTGGAACAGAAGTACTTTATAATTTTTAAAAAAGTTCTGGCCATTTACTATAAAAAAACTTAGTTTAAAATTTGGGGTGGTAACAGTTATGAAATAGGTTACCTGCAGCGGTACAAGTAATACGAAGTACTTTATACTTAACTTAAATTCCTGTCATTCAAAAGTAAAGAACTGAAAGTCCTATTCTAGTGGGAATTCTAGATCTAAAACACACAAATGATTCTAATAAAACTTTCCTCTAAAACCAACAGTAAAAAATTTACATAAACTTTTACATAAAAGTTTGATAACGGCCCCAAAAAGTCGAAAATTGAAAGTGCCAGTAGTTCTAGTCGGAGTATTGAATAGAGGTCAATGGAATCTACAATTGTTTTAGATGAAGTTTTTCAATAGCCAACAGAAAGAAAGTTACATTGATTTTTAATTTTAAAATTTTAAAAAATGGAAAATTAAAAGTTCCAGTAGCTCTGGTCAGAGTTCTGGATCGAGAACAACGAGATCTCCAAGTTTTTGTCATAAAATTTTTCCATAAAGTCAATAGAAAAAAAGTTATATTAAGCAAAATTTCGGTAGTTGTGGTCGGAGTTCTGAATAGAGGTCAATAGAATCTATAATTGTTTTACATGAAATTTTTCCATAAAGTCAACAGAAAGAAAGTTACATTAACTGTTAATTTTGCAAAAAGCTGACGATATCCTAAAAAATTGAAAATTCCAGTCGTTTTGATCAGAGTTCTAGATCTAAAACAAGATCTACAACTTCTTGTTATACAATTTTTTTGTAGTCAAAAGCAAAAATTATATCAAGCAAAGTTTGACAAAGTCCGCAAAAAGTTGAAAATTGAAAGTTGCAGTAGTTCTGATCATAGTTCTGGATAGAGATCAATAGAATCTATAACTATTTTACATTAAATTATTCCATAAGTCAACAGAACGTTCATAAATTTTTAATTTTGCAAAAACCTGTAAATGTTATAATTGTAAAAATGGAATTTCCAGTAATTCTGGTCATAGCTATGAATCTAACTGGACGAAATCTACAATATTATGTTATAAACGTTTCCTGTAAATTCAATAGATAAAAAGTTATATTAAGTAAAAGTTTGACAAAATCCGCAAAAACTTGAAAATTGAATTCTGTACCTAAAAAGACAAGTCCTCCATTATTTCATATAAAATTGTTTTGTACCATCAGCACAAGATACGATATAAATAGCCGTGCAATGTTTTTTCTATCGATTTTACAAAAGAAAATAATTAGAAAAGTCATTGTTGTAAGACTTGATCTAGAACTGCCCTATGAACTATTGAAATTTTCAATTTTTTCAAATCAAAATTCCCAAATTCAGAATTCTTGTCTCAGGTTTTCTTTCAATTCAATTCAGGAGAGTCTCCTCCATCGGAACTAATAGATTTGTTTATTTATCTGCCCCAGAATACCACAGCTATTTTCATTGGAAACTAGCACTGAATTTTATTATAGATCAGTGCAAATTCAATTAGTAATTTGTATTTTTTATGTGAATTGAAAGCAGCTAGGGTGCCCTAGATCAGACAAATAAGCAAACCTATTGTTATTGTTGCGCGATGTTGCATGAATATTAATAAAAATTTGAACGTTAGGGAAAGCACATTGAGGATATCTTCCACGATGGAAGCGTATTGCTGCGCGATCGTTACCATTGGCCATATCTACCATTTTGTTATTGGTGTATTCGACAAGTTTGATCAATTTTATCAATTTTATAATTAAAATTAACACAATATAAAACATCTTTGAACAAATTAATGATATTAAATGCTAATATATTATGTCAACAATGATAGCCGTCAATTTTTTCATCGAACACGGTGTTACATGGAAATAATTCTAAATGTGCAGTATTTAACATAAACATCGTTAAAATAAAATTGAATTGAAAAAGCGTTTATTTAATCAAAATTATCAATTATCCTTAATTTATTCTAGTATTTCAAATTTTAAGTTAAACGCATTTTTAAAGTAATAAAATACAAGGGATGTAAAGGCGTGTACACGTTTATCTTTAAAACGATGCGTTATATTTAAAAACCGATAAGAGATAAGTTCTGTGCGAATTTAATAGACAACTTTAAAGAGTAATTAAGTCCAAAACAAGCAGTAATACACATGCATTTTCTTAATTAATGAAATCCTATGCACACGCCCATTTTTACTGTGTGCTGTCCATAAAAAATAATTCTATTTGAAAATAATGAAAGAACACCAACCACAAACGCTGGAGCTTTCAATTTTCTATTTTTTAAAACAACTTCAAGTTTTTGCAAGACTATAAGTTTATGCAACTTTTTTTCTGTTGACTTTAGAGGAAAATTTTATTAGAATCATTTGTGTACTTCGTCGTTTTAGATCCAGAACACTGATCAGAACTACTAGGATTTTCAATTTTTCAGGACTTCATCAGATTTTTGCAAAATTAAAAGTTAATGTAAATTTCTTTCTGTTGATTTTATGGAAAAACTTCATGTAAAACAATTATAGATTCCACTGACCTCTATCCCAAACTCCGACCATAACTACTGGAACTTTAAATTTTCATCTTTTTACGGACTTTGTCAAACTTTTGCTTAATATAACTTTTTTGTATTGATTTTATGGAAACATTTTATAATAAAAGTTGTAAATTTCGTCATTTTAGATCCAAAATACTGATCGGAACTACTAGAACTTTCAATTTTTCAATTTTTTAGAACATCGTCAGATTTTCGCAAAATTTAAAAGTTAATCTAAACTTTCCTTCTGTTGACATTATGGAAAAACTTCATCTAAAACAATTATAGATTCCATTCACCTCTCTCCAGAACGCCAACCAGGACTACTGAAACTTTCACTTTTGAACTTTTTGCGGACTTTGTCAAACTTTTGCTTAATATAGCTATTTTTCTATCGACTTTATGGAAAAGTTTTATAACCAAAAGTTGTATATATCGTTGTTCTCGATACAAACCTCTGACCAGAACTACTGGAAGATTCAATTTTCAACTTTTTGCGCACTATCAAACTTTGGTTAATGTAGGTAACTATTTCCATTGACTTTATGGAAACATTTTATAACAAAAGTTGTAGATCTCGTCGTCTTAGATCCAGAATTTTGATAGAGATTACTGGAACTTTTAATTTTCAATTTTTTAGGACATCGACAGCTTTTTGCAAAATTAAAAGTTAATGTAGCTTTCTTTCTGTTAATTTTATGAAAAACTTCATCTAAAACAATTATAGAATCCATTAACCTCTATCCAGAACTCCGGCTTGAACTACTGGGACTTCTAATTTTCAACTTTTTGTGGACATTGTCAAACTTTAGCTTAATATAACTATGTTTCCATCGACTTTATGGAAACATTTTATAACCAATAGTTGTAGATATCGTTGTTCGGGATCCAAAACTCTGATAAAGACTACTGCGAGATTCAGTTTTCAACTTTTTACGAACTATCAAACTTTTGCTTAATATAGGTAACTTTTTTCTATTGACTTTATGGAAACATTTTATGACAAAAATTGTAAATCTCATCGTTTCAGATCTAGAATTCTGATCGAAATTACTGGAACTTTTAATTTTCAATCTTTTAGGACATCGGCAGTTTTTTGCATAATTAAAAGTTAATGTAGCTTTCTTTTTGTTGACTTTATTGGAAAACTTCATCTGAAACAATTATAGATTCCCCTGGCCTCTATCCAGAACTCCGACCAGGACTACTGGAACTTCCACTTTTCAACTTTTTGAGGACTTTGTCAAACTTTTCTAATATAACCTTTTTTCTATTGACTTATAGAAAAATTTTATAACAAAAAGTTATAGAACTTGTTGTTTTAGATCTAGAACTCTAATCCGAATTACTGGAACTTCAAATTTTAAATTTTTTAGGACATCATCAGCTTTTTGCAAAATTAAAGGTTAATGTCACTTTCTTTCTGTTAACTTTATGGAAAACATTATCTAAAACAATTACAGAATCCATTGACTTCTATCCAAGACTCCGACTTGAACTACTGGAACTTTCAATTTTCAACTTTTTGCGGCCTTTATGTAACTTTGATTGATATAATTTTTTTGCAATTGACTACAAAAACATTTTATAACAAAAAGTTGTAGATCTTGTTGTTTTAGATCCAGAACTCTGATTGAAACTACTGGAATTTTCAATTTTTAAGTATTTAGGGCATCGTCAGTATTTTGCAAAATTAGAAGTTAATGTAACTTTCTTTCTGTTGACTTAATGGAAAAATGTCGTCTAACATAATTATTCTCTATCAAAAACCCCTTTCAAAACTACTGGAACATTGAATTTTCAACTTTTTGCGGACTTTGTCAAACTTTTGCTTAATAAAACATTTTTCTATTGAAGTTATGGAAAAATTTTATATCAAACAGTTGTAGATATCGTCGTTTTACATCTAGAATCCTGATCAAAACTACT
This sequence comes from Phrixothrix hirtus, assembly GCA_024586415.1. Taxonomy (NCBI): domain Eukaryota; kingdom Metazoa; phylum Arthropoda; class Insecta; order Coleoptera; family Phengodidae; genus Phrixothrix; species Phrixothrix hirtus. The sequence goes on along the minus strand of JAHWXV010694816.1, from coordinate 5,610 downwards.
GGAACTTTTGAAATTTTGACAATTTTAGATCCTAGGCTAAGGCATAAAGAGCAACGTCCTTTTTTATGAATTTGATGTTACTCCTACTGGAACAGGCTTTAGCTTTCGAGATTGTCAATACACTCCTTGCCCATCCATCCTTTACTCCACTGCCACTAGGCTCTGTATAGTCGAGGATCATAATTTTTTATCAGTCCATAAATGTAAATCTTAATTTTACTGTCATGCGTCTTGGTAAGAATTAGTAAAAATGTATACTTCACGCCGGTCAGTTTTATTAAGGTACAGCGTGCTGCGCTAAGACTGGGAGGGATATTCTGCGACTAAAAATTACTTAAAAAGTTATTATAAACCGATGCCTGTAAATGAAACATTTCCAAAACATTAAATCCGGAAAAATTAATCTTGATTATTTTTTAATTAATTTATAATCTGAAAGTCATGAACTAATAGTGTATGTTTCTTGAAAGTATAGTTACGAAGTGCAGATCTTTGTCGTTTGGTTTTTTGTGGAGGTGTTTAAAATCGCATGAAACTACGAGGAAAACAAGTTTCGCCAACGAATCTTTAATGTCGCAACTGGAACTTTAATAGGATGATGCAGTGTACATATAATAAGACTTATTCATGCGTATACATAAGAAGGCCACTTTGAACATTAATGTGTTTGAGAACGTATACCTTCTTGTTTTTTGCATTCAGACTTTAGTGTGTGAGCATAATGTTGATATTAACTGTTTTATCGTTCTAACGGTACTTAACTAAGCACTTTTGGTTGTATTATATGTCTAATAAAATTCTCATACATTGTTCTTCAAATTTTGCATTGATTTAAAACTAAGCTAAATTAAAATTTCAGATCGAATATCTTGGAAAGGATCATTTGCGGACATGGGTTTACTAGAAATTTTTGATTCATTGTTGTCTATACAACGTTCCTGTCAAGTATTTCAGTTTATTTTAGTAACACCCTGTATATATTCAAACAGTTTAAGTAATTAATAGCATAGTACGTTTCAGCACTATCAAATACCGACTCGCGATGAGACAGATGCAGCGCGTGAAAGGTAACCACTTCTGGAGCAATCCCTTGACTATTTCTTTCAACAAATTCACTGAAACATTAACAAAATTAATAATCATTACTTGGATCATGTATTAATACGTCCGTAGGCTTTAAAATGAGAATTGACATGAATAATCTCTAGCTATCATGCTTTATTAGAAATTAAGATAACAGAACTAAAAACTTTTCAATATCTAACAAACAGTTAAATAAATTACCTTAACAGTTACTTAACCGTACTTAATGTTATTACGAAGAACAGTAAAAGGAAGACAATGAAAATTCATACTCACAGACAACTATTTATTCAGCCGTATTACAAGTACTAATCGATATTGACATAAACAAACTGCAACCTCAATCACTGTCTACTATATACTAAACGTCATTCAATAACCGACAAACATCAAGTAAGTGGTAACAAAATCAAACACAACAATAATTATAAAATATTCCATAATACTGTGTAATCTGTCCATTCTATGCAACGAAAGTTTTTATATGTATTTAATAAAAAACCTTTATAATTTTCTTTGTTCATTGAAGTACTGCAACTTTTGTAACACGATCGGATATCACAATATGGGCCTCTAATTTTCCAAGTTCTGACAGCTGTCGCGAATCCTAAATCTAATATACAGGGGCTTTTTGCCAGTTAGACGTGTAGTCGTCTCTACCATCAACAGTTCTGCACAACTTGAATTGAAAATTACATTTTTTTGTCTGATGCTATCTAGACATTTAAATAAATGTCTACTTGGAGCAGTTCCAATTCTAATCTGATTATTTGTAAATACAGTCGAAATAGTCTGTTATATTTAATTAGTTTTCAGAACTTCTCAACATCTTCATTTTATATAAAATATGTTTGTAATTTATTATGTATTTCCTGCAGTAAAACTTATTTTTTTATTTTTCGACAGTTTTATAACGTACCAACTTATATAAATCCTGTAAGACATAAAACTTCCAAATAAACAAGTTATTTTCAAATTTATCAAAAAGTTAGAAAGCTACTTCTATATTCGTTTGGCTATTAATATTACATTTCAATTTCAATAAAAAATGTATCACGATTTAAACAAAAACGAAATTAAGCTACTCTAAATTATAATAGGTATATAAAAGGCCTATTACTAATTTGATGTGGTGTATATATTATGTATTAATCAGACATAAAAGAAACATCATTACTACAAGACTGCCTTTTTTCATGTCCATAAACTAGCGAGCCTATTTTCTTTACAGCCCTGCTGGTACTATCAAATTAAATAAACAGTCCTTTTTAATTATTTGAAACATTGCATTTAGGTCTGAATGAATTAAGAAAGTTGTAAGGTGTAAATACCTACAGAATAAAAATTAAGAATTCGTTCCGAAAGCTTTTATCAAGAAAGAGGATAATCTAAGTTAATTATCATAAATCTCTCATTAAATTTTAGGTCGATGATTTCTACAGGCTAATCCTTTCTATGCGGCAATATTTCTTAGCATGATTTTCATATGTTAATGTAACCACTTGTTGGTTTGCTTTCATTGAACAGAATAATTTAAATGTGATATCAAATGATAAAGAACGCGTTTAAAATTAATTATGAATTATTTCTGGTATTGGTTTAATTTACTGAAAAGGATTACGGAGCTTTAAAATTTATGTGTGTATTTTAGTTGGGATTTAAATTATTCGTATACTTTAAACATTTTTGTATGTAGGTTACATTTAATTTTCCTACTTGCATAGTTACATTATTAAGTTACGAATTTTTATTAAGTAATCAATAATGTTGTTAAACGATTTATAGAAATATCAAACATTTTCTTAGTTTCTACAATTACAGCTTATTTTATATTTCGCGGTTTTCCAAAGACTTGGATAAACCATAAACCAGATTATACATTGTTAGTATATAATTGTTGTCAATTTTACTCAATTCACGTTAATTATTTAAATATGACACAGTTAAATTAGTTACATTAGAATTTTTTAATTATTAATTACTGTAAAATTTGTATAGTTATACCCTTCTTTTCCATTTAGAACTTGAAAGCATTTTTCACGCACTGATTTGGGACGAAATTGCAAAGTTTAATATGCAGTTTTAAAACAGATTAAAATTATTTTTATTATATTTCTCCGTAGGAATGTTTATACAATAGATGGTCCTTAATATGTATGAATGATGTGAGGTTGTTTTTGATTTAAATTTAGCTTTGTAGAATGTTTAATAATTTCTTTTTAGTATAATTATTTGTTTGTTAAATAGCTATTTGAGCGAAGTGATAGATTCCATATAAATTAAAAATAAATAGATATAGTGTTAAAAGTTCAACAAGTACTCCTAATTCTCTTATTACTATTTTACAGTTATTGACTTTACTCTTAAATCAACCAGATTAGGAATAAAATTATTTACAGGGTGTCCATGATAAAAGGCCCATTACTTTAATATCAGATACATATTGGTATGCACGACAAAAAATGCTTACAAACTATGTGTCTAAATTGCGTAGTTTTCCGAAATATTTGCAATTAAAGTTTTCACCACGTCCCTGTTGTTACTTGGTTCACTGTGTTAAATGAGGAAATGACTGGCCGATTCTACATATAATATGTATTTGTGATGCAATTCACTGCTACGAATAAGTACACATCAGTATATGATTCTTCATCAATACTTGTTTATTATACAAGCCATGAAATTGGTAGATATGATTTTAATGTACGGAGAAATACGTGTGAACATCTACAGGCATTCGGAGTTTATATACCGAAAGCGCTTCCCAAATTGTAAGGTAATCAGGTAATTTATATACATAAAAAAATCATAACAGGCAAGTTACATGTGGTACACAGGTAGAATTGATAAAACTAGATGCATAGTTTCTTATAAGTACTACAACCCCGTAAAAGAGAAGAAATTCACCCTTTTTGATTGCACATTATTTTAAACATATAAAAGATTTACTGCCAACCTATGAAAATAAAGTAAATCGTTAACAGAAATTTATGTTAGTAAGGATATACCTAAAAAGTCAGATTTTAACATTTATGTAAATAAGCAAATTGTGCCCATGAAACCCTAAAATTAAAAGTAGTGTTGATTACCAGGGTTGGCGGTGTGAGTAATTAAAAATAAATTATTGTAGTTGCGTGTTAAATCTTACGCAATTATAGGTTTTAGGATATTTTTCTTTAATCAAATTGTTCCCGACTTGTTATTGATACTATGCCGGAGGTATAAATCCCTTTGTTCGGACAATGAATCTACTATACCGCTAACTTAATACGGAAAGTAATCTTAGTATATTTTCCTTTATTTACTTACTTTTAAATATGTGGGTCTCATCAAAGCTTTTATTTAATTTACGACATATACCTGATATGTAACAAAGTTTGAATTCCATTCATTTATTAATGGCCAAATTTAAAACACATATAAAACACATATAAAATAAAATTAAAACAAATTCTTATATCTACAACAGAAATTCAATTTTACTACGAATACCGTTATCTAAACAAATTGTAATGACCTGTTACGCTAGATCCCTTTAAATCTTTAAGTTGCCCAAAAATGGCATTTGTTTGACCTTTTCTAAAAGTATCCAGCTGCAGGTATAAATTTTGTTATAAGTAAAATTTACAATATTTTAACTTTAAAAATTTTAAAACGTTATTAAAATTTATTTAAAAACTTTGTTTAAAAAGTTTTATTAGTTTTAAAACTTCAAAGATTTTCACTTACACGGTAAGATTTTTGATTGTTGCTATTATCATATGATTATATGATAATTTATCTTCTTTCTGTTTATTTCCATTCAAAAAAGATTGGATTTTACGGTTTGGTTTCCATCCAATTTATGTACTGGTTGGTAACTCTTCGATTTCTACCTTTTGAGAGAAGCACGTCCTTACACGAAAACTCCCGTTTTATAATTTATAATAAATTTTATAAATTTATTGACGGCGATCCGTACACTTTAATTTGCTGCTGTTATCGATCAGAGGTATTATAAGTTTCAAATACTTAGATATTTCCGCGAGCAGTGATTTATTCGGACTTTACATGTTTACCCTCAAAATTATCTACTTGCGAGGTTCCCACTGGTTGCTTAGATTCAACACCGTATGTTCTACGTAAATAAGATGGTTTTGTTTGTAACTTTCAGTTTTTATAACTTTTTTAAAATTCCCTTTCTGCTGTTGCACTAACAATCAAACGGCTCTTAAATTTAAAAAAAAACGGCGTTTGCCTTGTTGGAAAAGCGTTTGAAGTTCCGTTAGATATTTGCGTCCGTTTTCGTAACGTCCCGTGTTTTGCAGCTTAGGTTAGTAAAGTATATGACGCCATAATTTTTGGAAGATTTCTTGCTTTATGGGTTTAATGCCTGCAAGAATTTTCCATGTTGAATATACATTGACTGTGTCTTGACCCTCCCACTTTCGTTTATTTAAGACAAAGATTACAATTTGCTAATATCTAAGTACAACTACAAAATTACAAAATAACTTATATGTGACCCGATGTAGAATCGTTTTTATC
>JAHWXV010694746.1:0-12948 GCA_024586415.1 Phrixothrix hirtus | reverse complement strand
ATATGGTATAGCGCAAAATTTTGACGTGATGAGTAAAAACCAATATGATTTTCGGAATCAGTGCACCCAAATTAGTAAAAAATAAGTCTCAATTTGAAGTTAACAAAAATCGTGTTGGCCAGTGTAATTAGATTTTAGCATTAGCGTCATGGATAATGCAAGAAAATCAACATCAACCTGAAGTACAACACGTAGTAAATAATCAGGAGATGAAATGCATAGCATGCATTCCTCTAAAGCACATTTTCGGTTTTGCAGAGAGATGTATAAACGTCAGATTACTTGCATGAAACAGGAATTGATTTTGTTTAGAACGATATCACATCTAGATCCTTGCAAGAGTGCAATTGTAAATTGTAATATTGCATTAACAAAAATTTGCTGGAAAATTGCTCATATAACTCTTAATGATCAATCGAAGGTTAAACTACTCAAATCAATCGTTATAAGGTGGGTGATATAAGAATCAGCAAATACTAAACAATTTTTGATAAAGCATTTACACCAAATTGGACTGGTGAATTATTTCGTGTAACTTCGATAAAAATAAGTAATCATGTTATGTATAAACTTGAAGATATGGATAATCAACCCATATTAGGAGGTTTTTATACTGAAGAAGTGCAGTAGGTGAAATTTCCTGATGTTTATCTTATCGAGAAAATTTTAAACCGAAGACCTGCAATCGGTGAAATATTTGTAAAGTGGATTAGCTATAAGCACCCTTTTTGCACTAAAAGTGATGAAATTTTAATATAAAATATATAATTAAATGCAACAGACCGAATATTTGTTTAAAAAATAACTTGTATTTTTACTGGACAAATAATAAATATATATATAAATACTGAAAACGTGTTTTTATTTCCTATAAAATGCAATACTACTATCGCGTACTTATTTTCATATTAAAATTTACAAGTTCAAATGATATATACATTTCAATTTTGTTTAGATATATCGTTTGCTGTAGAAGAAGAAGAATATTCAGATAGGTTAAAATACGGTTTCAGTTCCTCGAGATCGTCACTGAAACCTGCCGCAATAAGTTCTTGAATTAGGGTTAATACATCTATTTTATCGTTAACAAAATTTTCACAAAGCTCAATTCCCTTATAAAATTTCACGAATATTTCTCGACATTCTACGTTGGCTGCATCATTATTAAATCCATAAAATCCATATTCAGATTCAAAATCGGTAAGAAACACTTTCATTAGTATTATTTAATGAAGTCGTTCAACAAGTAACTTGATTTTCTAGCGAACTTTCAATTACTTAAACCTATTTTAACATTTACTTCTCAAATTTATTCGTTGCTTACTTTAGAACGCTTCTGTAATTTAAAACGAAAATAGAATTTACTTTAAATTGAATAAAAATCGTTAATTATTAACGTTATCGTTGTCTGGTGTAGCAAAATGACCTTAAGTGAGTGTGTTAATGTTATCATTATGCAGATATCTTTATCACTTACATGTGATAATGCTATTTATGTTTGTTTAACAGTGTAAATGGAATGATTCAAATATCCCAAAGTATATTCATCTTTACTGATTTGAATGTGATTTTGAAAACAATTTAAATAATCATTAAAAGTTATTTCATTTTTTACTTCATTAGCCACAATTCCCTTAACTTTTTTAATTGATTCATTAGATCCTTGCATACTATATATCTTACTTCTTAAACCAACAAATTTTAAAAATATTCGACCACCGTGTTCATCTTCCATTTTACCTAACACTTTCTTATTCACTAACTGAATACCATATGAATTATCAGCGACATAATTAGAAGTATCAAATCTATCTAAATTTTCGTTAATGAATGCATACATGTCCTGAAATTCTAAGGAATAAGCAAGGGAATCGGTATCGGTATAACATAAGGAGGCTTTCCCGAAAGGAGAGGCTTTTAATATAATATTATAATGAAAATCATATATGAAAGTTTTAGATCAATCTAAAATTATCGCTCCCATATAAAAAGGACGATTAAAGGGCATTTCATTTCTATTAATCCAATTTCCACCAAAAATTCATCAAAAATTGTACAATTACGATATGTAGGTAATGAAATATAATGAGATGCCCCATATCCCCTCCCAGGTTGTCGCTAGTTTCACATCTCTATATTTACCTACAGATTCCATTGTTTTACCGTATACAGAATTTATCATTAGTTTACAATGATTTTGTTCAAAGATTTTAGTTGCGGCAACTCTTATGGTTGCATTAAAATCAATATATCTTTTAACCCTAGGTGACTGTTCAAATTTGACTAAGCTATACATTTTAGGTAATTTTAAACCGGTTCCCTGAACTTGTTTCAAATTAACATAATGGATCACATATTTTTCTTTAGGATAAAGAGTTAAAAGCAGCTTTGTATACTTCCCTCCCTGTGATCATTGACGTTATTCGCAACAATATGGAAGCTGATTATGTAATAAGTGCATTTCTTTCAAATATTGTAAGTCTACTGCAAACATGTGGCCTATATCACAAGCTTCCAACAGGTAGAGAATAACATATTACATGACCGTACATATTATTGATATCAAAATAACCTAAAAATGCGACCGATCTTTCAGAATCAAAATCTTTCATATAACAATTGTTTGCTTCACTGTATTTCTTTTTACATTCGCTATTACCGTCTCTAATTGACTTTTTGAAAACAATAGCATTTCAATTTCATTTAATAAATCCAGTTTAGCTTATGTATACTTTAAATCAGCATCCCAAGAAAAAAACAGGATAGTTAAATGACAGGAAGGATCTAAACTGTATCGATTACAAGAAATGTCTCTAAATTTTCAAAAATTGAAACTATGATTATCACATCGTATTTCATATAAAGCAAACAGTATTCCGTTAAATTTGTTATTTTAAATTCTTGCCATACAAGACATGCATGTTGATAGTCATTTTTGGATATGTCAGCCTGTTTTATGATACTATAAAGTGCTTCTTTAGGCGGTAAAGTTGTTTCATTGAATTTACTCCAATTATCTAAATAACCCTACGGATAAATAACTTTTCGAAGAAGAAATTGAATTTGATCGTCGTTATATAAGTTTACTGTAGCGAATTCATGTTTTAAAATTGAAAACTTGTATGTTAAATAGGAAGCTAGTTTTTCTAAACTACTATTTAAAAACCGAAATGAATCCATAAATCTGAGTTTAATATTTATACCATTTTACATCCGTTTTGTAAAAGGTATGTAATTCTCTTTTGTTTTTACTGAGGGATATATTTTCGGAAATAGATTTAGCTAGAATTTTGATTAATAAGTGACTATCGTACTCTAATGAGTTATGAAATACTAGAGGCACTATTCTTTTTATTTTATAATTCAAATTACATGACTTATGTGGCAGGACTCTATATTCGTATGTAAAATGACAATGATCTCTCACTCTTTTTCTTCAGGTTTTAAAACTTCTTCACAAATATGAAAAACTTGTGCTAAATGAAATTCTGTCTTTTGAATCAACGTTAAAGGTTTCATCGGTGTTACTTCATTGAAATAGGGTGCTAGTTCATTTGAAATTCTAAATAATGCTTCAGTGAGCCACTCTGAAGCATTTGCACCATGATAAAATTTATAATAAGAAAGTTCAGATTTATATTTATTATAGATGTAGTATCCGCTACTACAGACTTCTTGACTTTGAAGTTTCCTCAGTTTACTTGAATTATATTCTACGAGCGGTAAAGTCTTTTTAACTAAACATTCAAAATCCGCATAAATCATAAACGGTGTAACCAATTTATTCTGAAAGTTACGAAATTGAATTTTTCATCGCTCTTTGGTAATATAATTCTACAGTTAACGTATGTAAATCAAGCCGTTCTTGATTCTTGTAGTAACATAAACATCGCTCAAAAATATAGATTTTTATGTGTACATTAGTTGTCTGGCTTCATACAAGTAGACATAAATTTCTAATATGACAATAATAATAGTTTGTAATTGTGGATAAATTCTACTTATTAATAAATTTTTCCAGAAGCATTTGAAATTCTTCTTCCTCCTCCATGTCTGTATTATCGTTTATATCCTCTTGTTCGGCATTAACATATTTATCGGTAATTAATAATAAATTAATATGAGTAATCCTACGCGTATCAGTTATATATAGAGGTATGACATTATATTGACTCTTATTTCATGATAAACCATATACGTGAAATGAAATTAAGGGATTTATTTTTAAAAGATGTTTAAATTGTATCGAATTCACACGTATGGGGAAATAATACACAGAACATGTAAACCATTTTATAGTGCGGATAATGTTATGGGGGTGCTTGCGTCTGCTACATTTAAAATTTATATTCAGTATAACATCACAAAAAAGTAATTTAAAATATATTAGCAAAATATTTACAAAATTTATATTCAGCACAGGTGAAACGTTTTCACTTCAAATTCTATTTCTAGGATTAATTCATTTAAATTCAAAACCTGTACACAAATACGGCGTTATAAACTAAAATTCAGATTAAAATAACGTTTTCACTTATAATTCTGTTTTACAGATTTAAAATAATTTAAAGTATCAATTCAAAGTTTGGATATGGTTTTAGAATGGTTTAAAAAGACATTTAAAATTTATATTCAGTATAACATCTAACATTTTCACTTGAAATTCTGTTTTACAGACCCTGAAAGTAATGCTAAATTATTATTTCAAGTTTAGAAGTATTCTAAGTTTCTCATATATACGTAAGTAATGAAACAGATTAAATATAGATTCTCAATGCTCTAAACTTAAAATCCTTAACAGTTTTCAATCCTAACTAAGCTTAAGCAATTAATACACTAATTAGCATATTATAACAATTATAACTGTATTCGCCAGTTACTGTATAACGCTAATTTGAAGTCAAACGTCTATTTTACGAACAAACATGATAAGTGAATATTTTTTCTTCGTTTCTCATTCTGTATGAACAATCTTAAATGAATATGTCCCTCTTCCCATTTCCTAACACCCTACTAAATCTAAAAATCTTAAAAATTTTTAAAGTCCTAACTAATCCTAACCCTTTTTTCATCCTTTCATTACAATTATAACTATATACAATAATAACTGCATACCAGTAATACCTGTAAAACAGTTATTACAAGTTTTCTTCTCTAACTTCATTTTTTATTATGTTCAACTATTCTATTTTTCCTAATTATTATTCAATGTCAGCGCACCATTTTATATTCTACTTTCTATTTTGTTATTCAAGTGTCGGCGCGCCACTTTGTATTCAATTTCTAAATACTTAATTGTCGGCACGCCATTTCCTATATTCATATCATGTGAACAAGACACATCCATTCACTTGATATTACATACCCTTCACTTCTAACAGGCGCCTACTCACGTGTTGAAGCTGATGCGCCCCGTTTCCTCCTACTCTAAATTCATCTCTATTATACTACGAAAACCCCAATCTTTGAGCTCACTCTAACTAAAACACGGAAAATTCGGTAATTAGACCACGCCCACTCTCTCTTTCTTTCTTGCTCCCATATATCCATACTGTATTTCTCTTACTCACTCTTCTTTAATTTATATTATATACGCTCTAAGAGAAAACTCAGGTCAGGGCGGTAGAAAACTCTACCCTGCCCCTTGGAAAAGCACCCCGCTAACCCCTCACCCAAAAGCTATCTAGAACGTCAGTAGTTTAACTACTACTGCATCAGTAATCATGATTTACGCTGGCAAAATTCGCTGCGTGTAATCCCTGTTTGTTCCTGGACGACCCTGCAATTGTTTATGCAAATGTCAAACTGGCTATTAGTGTCATATTTAAATAACTAAAAATTGATAACCTAAATATTGAAGTTATTCAATTACACTAATTACTGTTTTATGGTTTATCAATATTGCTAAAAATATCAGAATGGAAAAAATGGGTTTTGTTTTGTTAATAGAAAACACTTCTAGAAATCAGATTAAGGCAATTAGTGTAGGATTAAACGTTGTTTAGCATATTATTGAGGGCGTATTTGCTTTAAAGGAAGCCGTTTGCCATGAATGTGGAGTAAATTCTGCTGGAAGCATTCCTAGCCATGCTTTTATGATACGTATTAGGAACACGAGCAATATTGAGTTCTTGCGACATTTTAGAATGGAACTAACAGCAGTGCAGGTATGTATACCTAATTTTTAAACTTAAAGTGAATTTATATATTAAAGTATTATATATGCTTCTTACATACTTGAGAAACAAGGTGCCGAATTTGCACTTACTGAAGATATCTTTGAAGAAACAGGTCTATATAACAATGTATACCTTAGAGAATAAGGAACCATATCGAGAAATAGGTAGACATCTAGCTTATTTATGAATGTAATTCTACAATACTTGTAGTGTTCATAAAATGAAGACTCAATTATATAGATATAATATATACATATAATGTAAATAAATATTAACAAAGAACATTTTTAGGGAATTTAGTTTACGTGGCCAATTCGACAGTTGACCATGTTTCCCACAACATATTGCATACATTAATAATGTGTAGAAATGCCTTCATTAAGTGACCTAAAATAGAAGCACAAAATGCAATAAGCAACTATATATACACTGTTCATTAGTTTCCAAATGTTGTAGGGTGTACTGATGGATGCCACATCGATATAAAATCACCAGCTAATAATTCTACAGATTTTTAAAGTAAAAAGATATACATAGCTTCAGACTGCAAGGCACTAGAAATCATACTTTAAAATTCGCCGATATTTACCTAGGACAAACCGGCCGAACACATAATGCTCGGGTGTTTCATGAAAGTCCATTATTAGATGCATTAAATCACTTGATACCTAAAAACTATAATATTTTGGACGATTTGGGTTACTCATTACAACTTTCTATCCTGACTCCATATCGGGATAATAGCCAGCTCACCAATCAACAGGAAAATGTAATACCATTCATGCCAAAGCTCGAGCGTTTATCGAACGAACTTTTGCACGTTTGAAAGGAAAGATTCGATGCCTTAAAGATTTAGAAGTCAACAATATTGGTGTTGTAACTGATATTTTTTGTGCAGCTTGCGTACTACATAATTACATTTTAATTTATGAACCCCTGAATTGATCAACTTCATCAACCTGCTTGAAGGTTGGATTGTGATATACCTGCAACTCATAAAAGGCGTACAATTACAGACTTGAATATCACACAAGAAATTATTGTGCTTATATGTAAGATATCATTCTCATTATAATTTTTAGTAATTTAAGAAAAATTTAAAACACGATATCAATTGTTAACTTCGTCCATAACTTATATTAAACAGGATCTAAGTGAAGAGTTTTTTTGTACAAAAGGACAAATTTATTAAAGATACTGAATTTTACTTTTGTTACCATCATATGTTGAAAATTTTATTTAAAATAAATTTTTTATAATACTTTTTCAATTTACATTACGTCACATATAAAAAACTCAAGAACGCATGTATTATAAAATATTAAATTTTGTTTTGATGATAATTTGGCTTTATAAAATTTGGACTGGAATAGTTTGGGAAAAGTTTAAAAATATTTATAATATGTAGTGTAACAATAGTAGAAACAATAAGAATTACAGAATAATACAGAAGGTTCTATATAACTAGGATAGACAACGTAATCACAAATGACTTTACTGTAACTGATATCTAAATAAATAAATTCAATGCTACAGCAATGGAATTTATTACATTATCATTATGACTAGTTTTATTCCTTATTAATGTAAAATATGTTAGATGTCTTCCTTCTATATAAATATCAGATTAAATTCCTTTAGTTCTTCCTAGAATCTTTTCTTTTTTAAGTAGTTGTTTTAAATAAATGCAAATATAAACGTTTATTATTAGTGCATTGTAAAATAAACAGTGAATACATATAAATAAATAGTTCTAATTTAGTAAATATAAGTAAAGATTTTTAAACAGTTAACTAGTTTCGTTACTGTAGTTTTATGAAATTTTCATATTAATAAACTCGAAAAGCTTTTAAAATTTGCTTTATTGCTTAAAAAACAGTGCAATTCTGATATTTTCATGCAACTTCCATAAAATTAACTTCCTTTTCTTGTTGTAACTCTAAATAATTCTGTAGTAAAGCATTTCTCCTTTCTTGAACTGTATTACTGTTCTATAGGTGTCATGCATTTTATCTAATTTTTCTTCTAAATTCCTTTGTCGATCCTTTATCCATTCTACTAATTGCCGATACTTAACAAATTTTCTTCGTTTAATTGTTGGAGTTTTATAGAAATTGCTTATAATGTGATCAGAAGTATGTAAAGAATACGTTAACGGACCTAATACATTCTGTGAAGAGACTGTTTGTGACATTTCTTCAGTAGTAGTCGATGTTTGAGTTGATGCTATTTGTAGTGAAGGAAGGTTCAAGTTACACATCTCTATATATGGTTTTGAGTTGGACAATCAATTGTGGAAATTGGCTTCAAACATTTGGAGGGATTAATATTTATGTCATCTTGTAGTACATCTGGCAATAAAAGAAAATAAGGCCACCTTATTGGACCTGTACCAGTTTTGTGTTTTTTTCTTCGCAGTCTTACGTAAATACTCTCAAGGTTCTAAATTTTCAGTCGCATACATCATATGGTTTTCTTATTTTCTGTCTAATTCGGGTTTCTAAGTTTGTCTGTATTTTCAGAATATAAACCAGGTAACATTTTTGTTTCTACTGGAAACCAATGCTCATAGATCTCTTTTTCCACTACTTCCTCGATATCTTGGTAATGTGTCATTTTCTGAAATTCCTAGAACCGGCCTTTTGGTATTTCCTATATATCCAATTTCTTTAACTTAAAGTCATTAATAGCTTTTAAAGTAATGTTCAAAATTTATAACAAATCAACAATTTAACTTTTATTATGCTGAAAACGATATCATTGCCGTTTATACAAACTATTTTATTTTGGTCCATAACAACGCCCCATGATTCTATTAAAACGTTAGAATCCATTGTCCAATTATATTATTTAACATAAATAATAAATTAATCAGATTTGCTGACAACGTAAATCTTAATCTCAGTATAAATGATACATAGGTAGCGGAAAAAGAAAGCGCTTTTTAAATCGCTGCATCTGATTTACGTAATCATTGCTTATGTACAGGAGCAGCAATCATTATTTACTCTAGCAAAATGCACTGCATCTAATCGCTGTTGTTTTTACAAATGTCAGACTGGCTAGTAATGTCATATTTAAATAATTCAAAATTCAAAGTTTAAATATTGAAGTAATTTTTTGACGAAGATTTATCTATGGCTGCATAACTCTTTTAATATCTATGAATAACATATCCCATACATAAATATTAGTTAATTTTGCAATAAATCTCTAAATAGCGTTAGATAAACAATAAATACCATTTTAAGACTGAAGATTATTGAATTTGAGTATGTTTATGCATTAGAAACCGCGGTTCAATCACTGGGAATTTTATAGTTTCTTTTAATTTTACTCAATTTATACTGTTGTATTTAAATATAGTGTATTAATAGCTCCATCTTTAAAATAATTACATCGTTGAATTTTTTGTAATATAACCTTAAGTTAAAGTAAATATGATGTTAGTTTATGATTTTTTTTCATATTACTTACCTTAATTGTTCATTCACTGGACTCGTTACCCTACCATTCTATTTTCGTCCATAACAAACTCCATTATCCTAATAAGGCGTTAAAATCCATTGCCCAATTTGCTGTCTACGCAAACCTTAAGCGTTATGCAGCCGTAGATAAATCTTCCTCAAAGAATCACTTCACTATTTGGACTTTGAATTTTTAATTATTTAAATATGACATTATTAGCCAGGCTGACATTTGCAAAAACAATTGTAGGGTCATCCAGGAACAAGCAGCAATTACATGGGGCGTATTTTGCTATGGTAAATCATGTTTACTGCTCCTGTACACAAGCATTGATTACGTAAATCAGCTGCGGCGATTTAAAAAGCGCTTTCTTTTTCCGTTACCTATATATCATTTGTATTAATATTAAGGTACACATTGACAGTAAATCTAATTAGCATATTATTTTAGGGTGGTTCAGAAACAAACAGCGATTACTTGCAGCGCATGCTGCTAGCGTAGATCATGATTACTGCTCCTGTACACAAGCAACGAATCATGATTACTGCTGTCAACCATCCAGGAACGTAATCATTAAAAGTGCTTAATTTGATTACTGTTTTTTGATACAAGCATTATTATAATTCCCGCAATGCTATTTGTTTGGTTTCCATGACAGCAAAATTTAATTTTATAATTAGCAATGGCATGTTTCTGCATCATTTTTCTCTATTCATTACAGTAATTTCAACGTAACAATTAAGTTGCTTAAATTATAGCATTGCAGCGTAATTAATTCGAACAGAATTTCCTACTTCTATACCAATTTACTAATTATTTAGACTAAAAAGTAAACAAATCAATACTATCATTTTTATTACTTAATATATGTTTGAAAAGTGATGATAAGGTATAAATTGAGATAAGCGTAGAAATCAGGGATACCTTTGCATTTAACTACCAATTTAAAACGTTAACGTGAATTTCTAATAAATTTAAAGGTTGTAACAAAAGTTGGATGTTAAATGTTTTAATAGGTAAGCTTCATTCGTATAACAGAAGCCACTTGGAAAGCTCTACGGTAGCTCAGTTATCCCTGGTAGATTATATGAAAGGGTATTAAATTTCTAAGAATTATAGTAAATTAATAAAAACCGTTTGAGCTGATTTCGAAAAAACCTTAACAAGCTATAAACTGTCGAGAATAAAGTAACATTTTTGGTGTTCTGATTTTAGTCAAATTATTACCGTTATGGGCGAGGATGGATCAAAACTCAAATGTAAAATTTTGTTTTTCTAGGACTTTTGGTTTTCGACTTATCGTATTTACAGACACATACAGATACACACACACACGCACATACTCTAACACACCCAGGCACGCACACGCGCACGCCCGCACCCACGCACACACGTTCGTATGCACTCACGCACGCACGCGCACACAGACACACACACACGCACTTAGACCAATTTCCAAAAACATGATTTTTGTACTCAGGGGACTTTAAAATCTGTAATTCCAATGAAATTTCGACATCGAAAATTTTGATCGAAAATTATACTTTCACTTTTGCCCATATTTCATATAGGATAAGAAAAAGGGAAAACAGAAACGCCGTCTATGTCAGCTTCATCTAACTCACAAATTGCATGAAGATAATTTGAACAGAAGGACAGAATATTGTGAACAGGTGATTGAACGAGATAATGTAGGCGACAATTTTACTCTTACCATTTTATTTACTGATAACGCGATATCTTCCATGGTAAAGCGACACAATTGCTGACATTTATCGACTGCAAAATTCATATTTGGCGAAGAAGCATACAAACAATATCATCATAAAGTTAATGTATGGATTGGCATTGCTGGGACACTTATTTTAGGAAATTTTTTTATCGTTGTAAGTCTAAACCCTGATAGATACTTGCATCTACTCCATAATTACGCAGTATCAGCAGTTAGTGGATCATTTTCCGTGAAAAATGAAGGCATTGGTAATAGGATTTTATTTTAACTTTTTTGCAGCACTTGCTAGAGAATATCGAAATTAATGTTTTCCAAACAGATGGATTGGTAGAAGATTATTTATTGAGTGGCCTGTCCAATCTTCCGATTTATCACCCCTAGATTTTTGTCCCCTGGAAGTATCTAAAGTAAAGTTTTGTATAAAGAAAAACCGCATAGTTTGAATGATCTGAAGGCGCAAACAACCGCCGAAATACGCCGGATACACGCGCAAATGACGTGACGTATAGAACGACAATACATTTTAGAAATCGATTGGGTGGTTGATTGGCTCTCCAAGGTACCTTCTTTGAAAAATTATTTTAATGCTAACGTTAACCTATCAAAACTTGTCATTTAAGGTGTTCTTGTGTTTGTGCTATTTCCTCGACATCCGTAAATATTTACCTTCTAGATGCGGAATTAGAACCCTATTATTTAATATTAGATAAAGCTTTCATTTAGTTGTTAGGTTGAAATTACTGCCCTAAATAAAGGATGATATGTGCTTTTGAAAAAATCATCAAAGGGCGTACCAGCACTATTTAAAGAATTGAAGTTGCTGCCACAGCAACCGAACAAATGTCGCTGCGGGTAAATTATTAATTTTATATCACGCATCGAAATAAACTACACAACTATTGTATTCAATATGATTCTGTACATCTTCCTGCAAAAGAAATACAGACATTACTTCATACTTTGTTACACCGTATATCTATCCTGAATTAATATATTAGTAAGACATGTCTATTAAAAATGGATAAAGAAAAAGCCTAGGTTCAATTTGCACCTCTATTGTATATTATTGTAACAAAATTAGGAACAATAAAAATTCAATGGAACATTCTGGAACAATCCAGAAGGTTCCTTTTAATGAACATAAATGATGTAATTACAACTGACTCAGAACTGTAACCGATAACTGCCAATTAAACTCAGGATCAGCAATAAGTCAGGCCGGTGCAATTTATTACATCATTATTATGACTAGTTATACTCTAGAGTTCCCCCTTACTGGTCTGGAATGTATTTATTCTACATAAATAGCTTATAGAAATCCCATAGTGTTTAGCTTTAGTAAGAATCAATTTTCTGTTAGCTAATGTTATGCATAAATAGAAATAACGCATGTCAAACTAAATTTTAGATAAAGGGAGGCAGTGACAGACAAACACTTTTAGTCACTCTTGTCTTGATAGATTCAGTCAGTTGTTATCTGTCAAAAGTTTTAATTTGAATTCAAATAAACAGGTTATGTTTGGTGTCACGTCGGTTGTTATCTGTCAAAGGTTTTAATTTGAATTCAAA
>JAHWXV010694728.1:0-12642 GCA_024586415.1 Phrixothrix hirtus | reverse complement strand
AACAAACTACTCTGTCAATTTCTAAGCCGCCACGGATTTTACAATACAAAATGTGAAGTTTTACGAATATGGCAATAACTTATTACACTAGCGACATCTAATGGTCTTTTGTAACAACATAAAAGGCAACCCTCGTATGCATCACACATATAAATCGGAAATGCCATTAAATTGTATGAACTGGCTTAAAGTTGTTTTATTATTTCAAAGAAGGTAAACAAGGCTAAAGAATTTTTATAGGTCACATTACTACAAGCGTGTTTCTATAAGCATATTACATTACATTAATAATTCCTGTTAGTAGGCAAGATTATACTTACAGCAAATTATATTATTCAAATTTTCAAAATTTAAAAATCGTTTTTGAAAAAAAAAATTATATTACAATTGTGCTCTGCAGGTCATAAGGTACCCAAAGTTTACGCGGTGTCACTTATTTTTGGGACGACCTGTATACAATGAACTTGGTTCGTATATTTTTCGCGGTTTTTGTTAGCTTGGACGGTCTGTAACAGAGTAGTGGTAAAACAAAAAATGGTAACTGTTATGTGCGGCAAAAATTTATTGTGTTCTTATGTAACAACGTACCAATTTAAGAATTGAGATTAATTCATTATTAACTTACTACTTATTAAATTTCACAACCGCTTTGAACAAAAAAGTACAAAACTTCTAAGGCCCGGTATTATAAAAGATCTAGTTGATTTGAACAGACAGTTGACAACTGTAACCATAGATTGTAATCATTTATTATAATGCTTAACTATGAGTTAACCAGCAATTTAACTCCAACCAGCAGTCAACTAGACTTTATAAAATCAGGCCTAAGTCCCACTAAACAATTTTAAAAAAATGTTCGCGTAGGCAATTGAAACACAAGACGTTGACCCCGCCGGAAAACGCTGAAATTGAACATTTAAGGCTTTATATATACGCAGATGTTCCATAAAAAAGGAAAAGCGTTACTGCTATAATTTATTGATAATTAAAGTTAAGATGACGACGTACCACTAAAAAAAGAAGTTTCCGGTTTTAGCGGGTCTTGCCAGAACCGCTCTACAAACGTATAACTCGCATTTGTCGTAAAATCATTAAAATTATAAAGAAGTACCCAAAAATTTTAAAGGAAAATAGGTGAAATGCTTAAATAAACTCAACTTTTGATGTTACTCTTTTTTTTACGTTTAGAGCTAAAAGTTCTTATGACTGGCAGACTGAGTACTAGTTCCATCTTTTCTTTTATATAGCCTTTTTATTTTAATGATGATTTGACGTTAGAAAAGCGTTATATAGCAATATCACGCAAAGTTGCCACGTCCTTAACCGCAAAACGTGTAAACATAACCTTGCAATTCAAAAAAATTATTTTGGATGTTATTTAAAACCAATAATAAATTACAGTTTTAGTATTTATACATTGCTGTTGGAAACCATGTAAAACACCACCACACGTTATGCGAAAATGTAACTAACACAAAATTGATTTTAATCTAAAGTTTTAGGTGTTAGCACTAAATTACCAACTATGACGTCATATCATCATTAAAATAAAAATCCTTTGTAAGTTTAATTGATGTTTTCTTTTGGTTGAAAAGAAACAATAAGTTAAAAATTTAATTTACCCGGATTTTAAACACACCTTGTAAGTTTACGGTTTTTAAATTTCAAGGTGGTTGCTAAAATCAAGCAAATTTAAGAATTAGAGCTGCAAAATCATTTTATTCAATGTCAATTGTTTGTATGAGGCATAAAACTAGACGTTCAATGAAATGTTTATACCGATTAAATACATCAAATCAATTTTTGACGTTTATGTCTGACACATTTTTCGCTTTTACAAAAGATGGCGCTATGAGTATATTTTTTTCAACAATTTTTTTATGTAGTCAGCGAGGAGGTTTTATTTTTGGAGACGAAAAAAGATCGATTTAATTAAATTTTGGCAGAAGTATTGTCACGTTCTTGATTGAATTTCTAAAATACAAAATTAATTAGGTTTTATTTTTTAGGAATATGTAAACGCGACGGCCCCTTTTCTTTAAAGTATGGTATAACAAATGCATTACAATTTATTTCTTTGTTGTGAACATTAACATCAATGCTGTGGAGTGCAACCCTCATGTCATAAGCACTTTGCCGCGCGTATGCGTGTACATTAACACTCTTTGAGAATTGGCATCGACTGCAATGTAAAGCTTAGCGTTTAATCCCTCCTTTATATCAAAAGAATTATTTCGAAAAAATAATAAGTAAAACAAGTAAACGAAGTAACCAGATACTTTATTTAATCTCACTTTTTAATAGATCTACTGTCAGGATCCGTTTTGATAGTCTAAATGATGTTTTTGAGCTTTCTTGATAATTAGATGAATCGATTACAACCCGGAGATTTTTACTAGTATTAGGGGTAGGCGTCATACAGCTAATATTGAAACCTTGCACTTAGACGTTATATGAACTTTATTAGGAATAGTATTCGTATCTGAGCATACCCGCTATAATCCCTATTTTTTATTATGTCTGGTAAAGGTCCCTGTTAATCGGGAGATATAATATACGTAGTTATGTAAGTGATTCTGGGATTGATCAAGCCCCACGTGAATGTTTTTCTTAGGATATGATTTAATTTGTTTCATAATAGGCAATTACATATTTGTTTTTATGTCTGAATTTTCGGGATACAGAAATTTCTTTAGCACTTTTGATTTCAACTACTATGGTCATTTTCTCATGCTTACTAAAATTTTGACGAACTTTCAGGGGTTCCACCACGATCAGAGATTTTTAATGTGCTAAATATCACATTGACATAGTGCCTATTATTTTTCTTCCTCATCCGAGAAGAAAGCAGGTTCTTTAAATTCTTCTTCGCTGAAAAATTTGTGTATAAATTATGTATCAGTAGATTTAATTTAATATACATGATATTTAATTACTACTGAATCTTTTTCTTGTCATACTAATTGGTGTGTTTTTGAATTACCATCAAATATGGATCTTTGGCTCATTGATGAAGATGGTTGAGATTTAGATAACTAAATCTCCTTCCGTATAAAGGCACTGCTATCTTTAACTTACACAATACGGTTGCAATCTCTACGTAGACTAGATAAGTGTTTGCGAGGCTGTTTGGTTCTGTTTTCTTTTGACTTCTAGAGGTCATGACTGTTACGCGAAAGTTCATACTGTCATGGACCTTTCTCCCTTTCTATATATCTTGTGCGTGTTCGCGTTCATGACGCCTACTAGATCAAAACTGTTATCTACGCTTACCATGGTAACTTCTTGACGTGGACCATTCCCTATGCACTGAGCAGGTCGCCTTGCAGTAAGCAGAGATACCCGACTTTGATCACTACCGTCAGTTTGGATCGTGACAAGTTCTTGCTAGGATTGGTTTTGTCAGGTTTTGCTGGCGTTCCGCTGTACGTTTACGGTAAATGCGTGATTGTTAGGAAAATAAATAGGGTCGGTCGGAACAAACACGAGAGACGAGTTTTTTTTCTCGGTGGCGAAAAATTAAGAAAATAAAGTGACAGTTGTAAGCGATTTTCACTCTTGTGGTTTACGAATGTGAATAATGGGACCGTCGTGGGACCACCGCGGTGTGGTATTAAAACACGCGTAGGTCGTACGTATAGAAATCGGTCGTGTATGAGTGACTTTTGAAGTTTCCGGGGTGAGTGCAAGGTTTCCGCGGAAGTAAGTGTGGCGGAATCCCAGTCTGTGAGAAGCCAAATAGTGGGTTTTGGGGGAACTACCTGCCTTTTTCCACCCCGTTCGCAGCTTCATAGGACATGCGAGTCCACCTGCGAACGCAGGAACGTGTAAGAGTCACGGCCGACTGTTATGGTGCTTTTGGGTAAGCGAGTACCCATGTGACGTGTCGAACAAAACGAAGGTACTTATTATTACATTCTTTGCTTCAATATTAGTTGCCTGTAAGGGCATATGTGATATGTCAACGTGTATCGGTGGGAATCCGGTGTAATTCATAGTCCCGGCTACCAAATATTGTAGAGCCCAGATTAAACCATTCCGTTTTGAGGAGAGCCTGTCAGAACATAATTCCTGTCCAAACTATGAATGCATACCTTTATTTACTGTGAATATCATATTTAGGCAATAAGTTCATTTTATAGTAAATTGGTTAATCTTCCCCGTAACTCTTGAATTAGGCCGTATTCAAGAGCTTATAAAACTGTGCCCTTTTGCTGTCTTTTTGTGTATGCTGAATATGTCATTTCTTTAGATATAGATAAATAGCTATTCCCCAATGGACTTTCATATTAAACTTAGAATAAGTTAACTGTGATTATTTTGTATTTCAGGGGATCTGTGTTTGTCAAGGTTCCCCTCCCCCTCTAACCACGGTCTTAATTAATACTGATATTTGGGGCCTAGATAAGAGACAAATCCGGGACAAGTCGTATCTCTCTAGAAGTTATCAACAATGTGCAAAGAGAGTTTGTTAATCGCCTTGGTTACTATCACATTTATAGGCCGCGGAACCGCTTTTCCCTGTTTCGAAGGACAGTTAGATTCATTATACGACCAACTTCAAACCTTTTGTACGTAATTTCAGCGTTTTTTTCCTTAGAGCGTGGACGTGCTGGTGAAATCGGTCACGAACCCCCCTCCTCCGAGAAGCTAGCGGGACACCAGTATCGTCGTCGGGCGTAATGCCAGCCGTGCTTGTGACAATTTTTCATCAGTAGCTGTTTTCCTTTCTGCAGGGAATCCAAAAAATTGGCGGAGTTTGAAATCTGATCTACAAATTCAATTCTTTAACTGAAGTTTACTTTTTTGTGTTGTTGTATTCTGGGTATACAAATTTTGTTCCTTAAGCGTTTTTCTTTTTTTGTGAACTATAAACTATCACATAAGGAGAAAGGCTTTCATGGCCAAAGGTAATGTAAGAAAAAGTCTCCGCGAACGAACCATATTCGTAGATGGCTACTGGATTTAGTCGTAGTCTCAGTCATATTACTTTTGTTCTTATTTGAATCAAACACTGGAATCATATTATCGGGATTTTCAGATACACATAATACTGGTTCAGTGCACTGGATTACGTTAGCATATTTTGAGCGTTGTCCATTTTCAGCTATACTTGTCTGGTTTACGATATTCCTATCTGCAACTGAAATCAATGAAGAAGCGGTGAAGTCGTCGTCAGTGAAGGTATGTCTTTCTACAAGTAAATATCAATAAGTTTAAAGTCATCAACTGCTGCAGCATTACTTTAAATGTTCAAATATCAAACTTAATCCCCATTGAACCTCCTCATTGTAATAAAGACCCATGAATTTTTACCTAGTGGATGAAGTTTGTATGAGATGGATAGTGGTGTATAGATGATGCTGATATTTCAAAAATATCAGTGTTATGAATATGACTTAAATGCCCATCGAGGATTAACAGAAGAGGCAATTCTTTGATATGGATGATATGGATCTGATGAAGTATTCACCAACAGTCCACTCATACAGCTGAAATGGGAGGTTTATTTGTAATTAGCCGCGTATTGAAGCGATAAAAATTGCAATGTTTAATTAATCGCACCTCACGTTGTGCTCGCCAAAATCGTAATGAATTAAATTATAAACATAATGTTAAATAATTTTATAAATTCGTTAGATAATTTTTAAGATTCATCTCGAATTTTAATTTTTACTTCTTTCAACAATCGATAAGGCTGAATTACATTATACTTTTTTCGACTTAAAATTTTGACTAACTTCCAAACTAGCTGCACTTGGATAATGTAATCACCATAATTGCATTCAAGTTTTCATACTAGAATCGTCTTTACAAACTAGGTCCGGCCCTATTTTTCATCCAGTTTCATACTAGACTTGCTTCGCTCGAGTTCCAGGGCCGCCAACGAATAATTTAAAAACACAACTCTACTACCTTGAATTTTTTTTAGCAGTTTGTTTATTTTGGCACGTTTATCCATATTTTCTCTAAAGCGTTCACTGACCATTTAATTGCAACGCTTGTGACCGCTGTATACATTTAAATAAATATCTTATTTTTTTGAAAAGTTGGTTATAAACAGTTGTTTGTATAAACTGAAGTTTGACATTTGTTTAAACATAACGGAAAATTCTAGCCGAATTTAGTTTGTATTCTAGTTTAGAAAATTATCTAGACGAAAAAAGTATAATGTAATTCAGCCTATACGGAAGTTATTTTAAATTGCCTTTTTTATGTCTATAGGATTCGAAATTGTTATTGTTAGGTCCGAGTTGTGACCCCGGACGCCCTAATAAATACGACTTATTAATTCTTACCTTTACTTTAAGTTACCTCGGCCATTTTGATTCTCTCTGTTTTCTCAGTGTGTTGCCTTAAAATTTTCTTTGGGAAACTGGTTTAGTTTTTTTAAACCTTATTTAGGTTAAAGTTTAAAGAAAAGATCCCATATGACGTAAAAGGATTGTAACATTTATTAATATTTTAATGCAGATTAATTGTACACATTTAACAAAATTCAAACGTAAAAAAATATTCTGGCCAGTAAAAAAGTATGTATCTTAGATTTATTTACATAAAAATTCGTTATTTGATTATTTTAAAGCAACGCTCTTGGTTTTTGAAAGAATTTTTGAATCAACTATTCTTTTATAGCTTGACGTAAACAATATATAAATTTAAATCTGCTTACAGTTATCCCTTCTGCAATGCCGACGTATAAAAGACATAATTATACCAATTTTGGGTATGTACTAAAGAAAGAGAGCATATGTCGGTGTAGAATAAAACATTATTCGGTGGTTAATATTGAATATTAAAGATTTAGGGTGAAAGGAGAGTTCTGTAAAACAGTTCGATATTACAGCAATGCTGGTATAGCATATAGCATATCATATTTTTTTAAAGTGGCACTTTTAACCATTTGAAGTGAATTTCAATGTAAAATAGGGTATTTATGTTTCACATTTAATGCTAATTAAAGAGGTTCAATGCGTTGATGTTAAAACACTGTCTCGAAGATTGTTGTCTTCGAATCAACTCTTGAAATTAACGGTTAAACGCTTTGGATACGGAAACATCTTTAATAGTTGAGGGGTCTTAGGTATATTCAAGTTTGTGTAAGCGACAGTTCAGCGAGTACATTACAATAAATCTTGCGTTCAGGTAATTTATAATGCCACAAAGATGCTACATTGTTACATACGTAAACAGTAAAAAGGGCTATGAAAATTTTAATATTATCAAACTAATTTTTTACACATGAGAATAAAAATACATTAATAATTGTATTACATATACCTACTAGATTCTAAAATATTTAAACTAGCAGTGTTGAGTAAACTCGTCGAATGTTCACCTATTGTAACATTCTATTTACATTTATTGTTCGTAAAAGGAAAGTCAATTTTTTTGAATTATAAAAAGTTTAATTTTAATTAACTTTATAGAGGAGGCATTCTGAAGAAACTTTAATTTTTATACTTGTGTTAAAATCGAATTCCAGCTAACTTTCTTCGTGATTCTCACTTAAACATTTATTTTTAAAATATCTGGTTCAAGTTTTAACCTAATTTTAGCTTCACTCTTCATTTAATTACATTGAGATGCACCCCTTTTTATGTTATTGAGATCATTATTTATTAACAATTGAATATATAATTTTACAACTCCATGTCGTGCGGTTAAACATCGCAAACCATAAATCAGACATACACAGAGTAAGTTTAAAACCATTCAATGCTCCGTTTTTGTTTTGTTGGCATCGTATAATTGCCTTGGAAATGAAGTTAACACTATATTTATTAAAGAATATAAACTTTTAGACTTCATGTGTTACAGTTATAGTGTAATTATATATAAATAATTAAACGCATTTTGGTAACCGCAAAAAAGAAACTAGTCTACCAATCGGAAAGCGAGTTAAAAAGCAAAGGAACCTACTACAATTTTACCGCTTGGAAATTTTGCAAATATACCAAGACGAAAACCAAAAGATTAACTTTATCTAGTTACTTTTCGTATGTGTATTCTTATTTCGGTTTTTAAAAATAATCGTGTTACAGGCGGATAAAACATTTAAAACTTTTTAGGTTAAAACATTCGCCTTTTTAGTAATTTATTGTTTCACTCGTTTAATATATGATGAACAAAGATATCTTTTTGACTTACTTCTGTTTTTAAAAGCAAATATGTGACAGTTTCTATGACAATTTAAAATATTTTTAGCTTAAGACATTTGCGTTTTTAATATTTTTTGTTTCACTCGTTTACTATAAGATCAATAGCTTTTTGACTTAGTGTATTTCTCAGACTATATTAATTTTAAAGATTTTCTTTGGTAACTATGATTTTTAGTAACTACATATAAACAATCTGGAATACTATTTATCAGTTTTGAGATAACCTGCAGCTTTGTACGAGTCCATTCAAGTAAATGTGGTGTTCTAAATTTTTTCAGTGAATCTGCAAGAATTTTTGGAAATTTGTTTGTCAAGATACTCCTACAAATACTTAATTGAATTGTCATCGGAGCTTTGAGGAAACCATCAGAGTACTCATATACTTTGTTCATTCATTATGTTACTAAAAGACACAAGACTCATCTAATCAAAGTTTTTACATAAAGGAATAAGAATATTGACACATTTTGCCAGTCAAAGTACCATCAATTATATTTAGATTTTTAATCCAGAAGTTAAAATAACGCTATATCATAATTGATTTTGCACCCTCATACTTCACCGTGCAGGAAATCAAAATCGTTTTAAATGCTTCTCGTTTTTTTAAAGACATATTGCCGTCATTTAAATGGTTGCATTTCAAATGTTGACTCTTAGCTCCATGCGGTTCCAAAATTCTAAAAACTTGTTTCTGTATTCTGGTGCAAATTTTAATCGTTTTTTTTTGCATTACGAGAAATGAATGGTTGCTTCTGAGAAACCTTGCATGCTATTTCATCTTCGTGAATGTGATGTTATACTTGAGTTAGTTTAACGGTTCCTTTAACATTTTAGCCAATATAGTTGGATATTATATTAATTTTCCTTAAAATTTGTCTGACGAATCGTAGTTTTTCTGTTTCTCCCCGTACGCTTTAAATTTTCTGCATTGTCTGTTAAATCCTGTTAAAACCTCCTCTACATCAATTATAATCCCCGATTCTCTTTATTTGGGCACCTTTATTTTCTAATTTCTATACAAAGAACTTAAAATTTCGTTTAAATATTATCGAATAAATTCAGCATTGTTAACCTATTTCCGCCACGAAAATCTGTTTGAGGTACATGTGCATTTTATTTACACACTAACGAAAAAATCGAGCTATATTATACAATATCTTAAAGCAGGAACTTCCCCGATTTACCTAAAAAAACTATAAATCCCCGAATTTGGAAAAACGTAAAACTAACTTTAAAGAGTGTTGCAAGAAAACTTTTAGTTAATAAAAGATTTTTAGACATCTAATTTTTGTTTATAGTAAACATATTTCAGGGTAATTTAATATTAAAATAATTAATTGTATTATTAGATATCATCTTAACTAGTTATTAAAAATATGTCAATTTTCAAGCCAAATTCGATGTTCTCTTTTGTCATCGATTTCTTGAGGTCAAGACTTTGTTGAATTAAAAGGGTAGCGTTTTATCCGATTATAAACATAATTTTTGTCATCTAAAAATTACTCACGCCACAGCGCAGAACTATGCTAGGAACTTTTCCAAAAGCTGTAAATTTACATTGTTGTTAACATTTGATGTTCGACTTACCTATTATATGTTTCTGTTTTCTTTATCATAACTAAAAAAAATACTGTCACAATTAAAAATCTGAGTCTTAAATTATATCGAGCACATTGGTAAAATGTTTACATTAATTAATTAAATGAGGATGTTTCTTTGTTTAGAAAATAAATCGTTAATTTTTTTTCTTCCTAAATTCTGGAAGTGATTTAAAATAGTTTTCCATGTGATATTTTCTAAAGTAAACAAATTCTACATGCTTCTATAGCTTTTATAAACTGAACAAGAAACAATAAATGAGGATGTTTCTTTGTTTAGAAAATAAATCGTTAATTTTTTTTCTTCCTAAATTCTGGAAGTGATTTGAAATAGTTTTCCATGTGATATTTTCTAAAGTAAACAAATTTTACATGCTTCTATAGCTTTTATAAATTGAACAAGAAACAATAACATTATGATTAAAAATTAAAGTTAGAAATCAAAATTTCTTGTTTAAAATAAACGATTCGAATGACTAATAATTAGATCACAAAGTTTTAATTAAATTGCTGAAGATACGCTAAAATCAGGGTAAGATTTTGTTTCGAAATAATAGAAAAAATTACCATCGCAAAAATTAAATTATCCACTTTAGGATTATTCCTTAGCTCAAATATGTTGGAAATTGTGCAATACAAATGTTTAACGAAAATACTAAATTTTATCCGAAATAAGTTGAAAATATAGTATTATTTGGTAGAATAAGTGAATGTAAACACAATTAAACATTTTACACATAAAAATTATGAAAATTAGAGCTATAAAATTAATACCATCAGCCCACTTTTCCAACTTCTTCGACGGCTTAAGTTGTGATTTGTTGTCAGTCTGTAAACTCCAGTAAAGTGTTTTTCTTTAATATCAGTATCTAATATGTGACTAAATAAATGTAGAGGGGAATTTGTCCCACATGTTCAAATCAATATATATACAGTAAGCTAAATAATGCACCATGTCAATATTAAACTAACCAAAAAGGCTCTGATAAATACAGTACTACTAAAGTTCAATTAAAGCATTTATTTCCCAAAATTAAAATATATAATTGAAAATTTAAGAAACAGAAAATGAACAAGAAAAATATCGGAAGGTTTATTTTTGAAAATTGACTTACAAAAGCATAACATAATTCACATGTGAAAATATAATTGACCACATAAAGCTGTCAAGTTCTGGGACAGAAAATTGGTTTCATTTGGATATTATTCTAGGTGAGTTAATCTTGCACACCACATCATCCCAGTCATACACTACTGAGTCTAATAGTTCAAACCACCTCCAACACTTCAGTCTTTTCTCCATGCACTCAACAGTACAACCATCTATAGTAGTGCTAGTAATTCTTCCAGCATAATTTTCACCGTTAGAGAGGACACTCACAAAATCATTAATGGAGAGTCTTGTGGGTTTAATTTCTTCATAATAGCATAATCACTTGAGCTCACTGACTTCATTTGATTCCAGTGGCACATCATCTTCAGAGGAACTTGACCACATAGTTTTTTTGTTTTTTCTTCATATGCTTGGACACTAAAAAAGGGCACAGGTGCAAACTGTTTAAGATCTTTAACAGAGATCCTTTTGCCAGCAGGAACATTTAATTCTTTCTTTCTTTTCTTAGGCTTAGTTGAGGATGTTAAATAATCACTTCGTTTTTCTCAAGTTGTTCTAAGAATGACTCTCCTGCCATATCCACATAAACCTCTTTTTGCTTTATTGGCAAGTGTTTGATAAGCTCTTGCCAGTTTAATGAAAAAATGCCACACTTTTCAAATCAAAAGATAATATTTTGGACCTCTTTCCATTTCTCCAAGACGCCTCGCCATAGTTTCATCATTGGAGCAAAAAATGTGGTATCCAATGGTTGTGTGAGATGGCTGGTGCTAGATGGTAAACACACAAACTTTATGTTGTTTTCCTTACAGAATTGTTAGTATCTGTGAATTAATATGAAAAGATAGATTGTTACCAATGAATGCAACAACTCTTTCTTCATTTATCACCTCAGAAAGGAACTTTGATCAAAACCAGTGTTCATATGTTGCCCCATCAAACCAGCTACCTTTGGCCCTGTTGTATCGAGAATTCTAAGGACCATTTTCATTTTATGAATACCATATGTGTCAGGCATATGTCAAAGCATCTGTCCTTAGTATTACCACAGAACATTGTAGAGGTTGAGATCTTACTAAAGTTATAAATGTTTTCAACATATTTTACACCTTGTTTGGAAATCACATTTTACTACTCAGATCATCAGAGGTTTGTGTCATCATAATTTTGGAATGGTAGAACACCTTTAATAATAAGTGTTCAAATCAGTTTCATTGATTTGAGCTCTGACCATTTTGATGTTCAAACTCATTCTAACAGAGAATTCTTGGTGGCACTTTAAAAAGTACTTTGGCCACTCCTAATGTGGTAAATTAATTCCGAATATAGAAATAGTGATCCCCTCTATATCTAAATAATTTTTGAGAGCCATATGAAAGTCCAATTCATCAACTGGAAATTCATAGTCACACAACTTTATGAAATGTTATAGTAAAAAAAGTTCTTTATCATCTGTAAAGAATTTTGATCCGCCCATTTTTTGCATGCTTACCAGCACGTTTGTATTTTATGGTAGATTTGGGTATTCCAAACCTTTGTTCTGCTTGATTTTGCATCTTCTGGCATAAATGAATGGCCTTTAAACATTCCTCCAACCTCTTAGGAGTATAATTTACATATGATCTGATGTTAAATTTCCTCATGTATACATGGAGAATTGTCTCTAAAACAAGCACAAAACATTTATCAATCTCAAGGGAAACAATTTTGTTTAAAGAGTATGAAGTTTTTAAAACAAATACTGATATATATATATATATATATATAT
>JAHWXV010694604.1:0-12149 GCA_024586415.1 Phrixothrix hirtus | reverse complement strand
TGTCTATTTTATTGTTATTTTTTGTCAAGTAAAAAGGATCAATAAGCCGCGCTTTCGTAGTCCGTAAATATAATATTTTCAAATATTTAATATAAAGTTCCTTATATTTTGAATTAGAAAATACCGTACAAATTTATACTAATGTAATTCCTTTCGAAGCTCACCCTAATGGGCATATAATATACATGTCTTAGCCTTATACTTTACTTCAGCTTGTAATAATGCAATATCAAAAGGTTTTTGAACAATATATTTCAAACTTTTCGAAATACAGTTTTTCTAAATAGAGCATCTAACTTTCTCAGCATTTCTTAGCGGTTGCCTCAGGGCTAAAGGGCGTGAGTTTTAGTTATTTTAATATTTAAATCAAATGGCAGGTATATCTTTACATTTAACTAGTGCTAGTATTTAAATTTCAAAGTTGATACTTGTTCCTTTATTAATATATTTCTAAGTAAATTTAAAAATCTATTAAACCTGTATAATGTTGTTTTATTAATTTTCTAACAATTACCGGTGTATTGGCTGTCTTTGATTACTTCATATTTTAATGAATATGTTAGTTTACGTTTCCTTATATTTTAGTAATGGAGTAATTGCTGGACTTTTGGTTAGGGTAACTTCTGTCGTACCCAAGAGAGAATAAATTTGATTAAAATTGCAGGATATTGGTTGAGATTTAGGTTTCAAAGTGCTGAAGCACAGATTTCACCTTTTGTAAAAGTAATGCGATGATTATATATTTTCAACTTTCTTAAAATTCAACAGCAGTAATTTATTAATAATAAATAAAAGCTAACGTGACGACTTTCAGGCCTCAAATTACTTCACTCTAGGTACTTCAACATTGGAAAGTTATACTGTCATATAAGATTTAATAACATTTATCTGATTTTGAACTAACGCAAGTAAAGCGGGGGAATTTTTTAATAAAATAAATGTAGCTATATAATCAAGTCTCCGTTTCTTTTACCTTCATCAGCTGAATATGTTATAGCCAAAAGCATATATACTAACGGTGTTTTAGAGGAAGAGCTCTAAAAATTTGTCATTATAAGTAACTACAGTAATAAAGTTGACTGCCCAAATTATACTGATAACTAAGCCCTAAGGCTCAGCGGAACAGAAGCTTTCATTAAAATAATCAGGGGTGTTACAGTTAATATGTAGTCGTCTACACAACCAAAGGACAAATTTTACAAAGGATCACAGTCCGGAATGATAAGCTTTAAGTACCACTTAGTATAGAATAAGTTTCCTTTTTTAAGACCTGCTAAATCCTCGTAAATGTTTCATATGTGGAAGGCACAAAATGTGTTTGTGGTCGTAAAAATATAAAATCTAAAAAGCGAGTGAGGAGGCAAAATCAAATGAAATTTTATATAGATATTTCACAAATTTCGAGAAAAACTTTGGTTGATTGATGACTAAATTTTCATCAAAATAATAATCAATAAAATACTTATTTCGGTAAACAATTTCCGACGTACATTTCTTTGTATTTTAACGGTGTAATGACGCCTATCTTTGATATACTTACCAAACATTAAAATAATCAGTTGTTTATTTGAGATAATATTGTATCGTTGAACGTAACAGAAAGACAATTCTGATGGTTTCATGAATGCATTTTAAATTAATGTTTTAATGTAAACAAATAGTCAACTGGAATGAAATTAAATTTATTCTAAAATTTAGTTCATTTGTAATTATTGATTGATTTTATAATATAATTACTAATCACTTCATTACAAAAATTAAATTAAGTAATAAGAAAACCAGGAAGAATGTATTTTCAATTACTACGAAACTTGAAATTTAAGTTCAACTTAAAAATGAATTAAGCAAGCTACGAGGCTAGATCATTATTTATTGCTCCACAGTTTTGATGATATTGATTGACAAACATAATCTTGTGTATAAACAAGGTTTGTATACACCTGCAAGTAACATGCGTCACGCCTACCTGTAGTGCCTCTACCTTTACTTTCTCTTACCCTATAAGAAATATAGTTAAAAGAGAAAGTATTGTATTCGCCCAAAATTTTAGTGGAAATACACGCTTTTTCAATCCGAGCTTGAAAATCACGCTGTTAGAACTTTTCCTGTGTTCGTGTGCGCATGCGCGGGATGTGCCTAGGTGTGCGTGCATACGTGAACCCACGCGTGTGTGTGTCTATCTATCTATTTCGAAAGCAAGAAGTTGTAGTTAAATAACATCTTAAATTCAAGTTTATAGCCATCCGGATACGTAACTGCAACAATTTGATTAAATCGTATAACCGGAAGGTTCACTTTACTTACTTCAGTCATTTTTTGAATCTCTATATTTATTAGCCATTTTCTGCCTTATATAATCTAGGAGGTTTCTCAGAAAATTTCCATAAATCAAGAACCAGAAGTACGTTTACCTTTAACTCCGAATGAAATAACTAAAACTGAATGTTCTAGCTAAACGGGAATTTTAATTTGAAGCAACGACTTTGTTACGTTCTTAGAGAACGTCTTATATATTTTGTTTATTTCTTTCTATACTTTACATTTATTTAGGTTCTGTATCATATTTACACACCGATATTATCAAAATCTTGTTTATTTTTATTAAATGTAGAAATAGAGGTACGCTACTGCGTAACTCAAGGGATACAAATTATTTATATTTATATTCATATTTTTATTTAAACGATACGAGTCGTTTAAGAATTTTTAGAAGGTCGCATTATTAAAAATCAGTTCTATAATATCTTATCCCCTAACAGCACACATTTTGCGATAGCAATATATTTCATTGTTGTACATGAATGCAAACTATTCACTTCTAATTTAAAATATTTTCTGTGTTTCTGCCTTTAAAGGGTAAGTTAATTAATTTTATTGACGACACATTCTAATTTCGTCGTATTTTTCTGTATTAGCAAGCAGTACAGGATACCAGTGCGTACCCGATCTGTTGTTATTCTTTTCATCAAGGATATTTCTCCAGACTACATGCTGTATCCTGGTGTTCAGGGACGGATTAATTCCAGTCCAGAGTAGAAGACAGCTTACGTTTTCAGTCAGTTGGTCAGGCCACTGTCACTCATAGAGGTTGTCTACAGTAGCCCATGTCCACCAGCTGAGGTTGTAACTACGATGCTACATTCCGTTTAATCGTCTGAAAAGGTCATATATCTTTAAATATCTTTTATACGTATTTCGCATCCTCAATAAATCACAATGTTTCTACGATCGATTATCTATTAATATCACTACTCGCCTCATTGTTTACTTGCTCCCGTCACACAGTAGCTAACTCATACGGCGCAAATCCAACAGCTGATTTGGCTAGCTTTCAGTTCCTTCTCACATCATTCTTTTTTTAAACAACCAGTAGAATTATATGTTAATAAAGATTATTCTTACGTACATTATTATTTGCATTACTTTAAGACACTTTCCTTATTGTAAATTAATATTTCTATTACGTGTTTTGATTCATATACTTAAGTAAAATTATAGATTCAGCGCTTCTCGCATCGTTTTTGCTTACATTTTTCTTTGAATTAGATACAGTTATTGTAAAGGTCAATTTCTTTTAGTCAACGAACTTCTACCTAGCTACTTTATTAATATATAAATTGCTCTTATGTGAGCTCATCCAAACGCAATATAAATTAAATTTAAATAGTTACAAGTAATTAACCTGAATTTACGTCACTTCTTATTTTAGTATTTTTGTTCATAAACAAATACATTTAACTATTAATCATTGCGATGATAACGTTGTTATTTTTGATGCATTGCTTTACTTACCGATGTAATGTATAATCTAAGGTCTTGTATTCTTTTGTCAAACAACTACGTAAATTTGTATTTTAAAACATATTTCTAAATTCTTTACGCTTACAAATAATTAATACTTTATTCATTTTATATGCGAAATAAACCATTTTACCTTAATTAAATTTTGATCATCTTTGTTTCGTTACAATTTATTTAATTTATTTCTTCCAGAGACATACATACGAGTGTTTCAGATAAAATTCGCTTTTCTTAACAAAATTTCTAACTCTGAACATCCTAAATATACGTTGAGAGTTTGAAATATTAAATTAAACTTTGATGTACTGAGTGTTCAATATATACTAAATGCTCGATTACAAGTGACCATCAGTTACTACCTGTCTACATTCGTTCATATATTAAACACGCCTAGTATTTAAGCTGTATATTCTTGTCGTCGTCCTGAATATACAACGAACTATTGTACCAGCGATAACGCTATTTAACACCATTTTACAGGCACACCGACGACGTGGCGCCCTGTTCATTCTTACGTATTACCAAATATATGGAGCAGAGCAGATTGCGGCGACGTCTACCTTGTTGTCAGGTCTACGACCTCCGACTAACAAAAAAGCCGGTCGGACAAAATTTCTTTTATACTTGTTAATGCCGCTACTTTTGGTTACCACATATCAACAACGCAATCTGGCCAAAAGGCATGTAACAACTTCCTTTGTATGCAAAATCAAGAATTTGGTTAAAATCGAATAACCGAAAGAACTACTTTATTTGTGATTATTAGATATTTTTTGACTTGAAGTTTTTCGCGATTTTCGTAAAATCGGTTGTTGTATTTAAATGATATTACCTTTGTATGTTGGCAAATATTTCAAGGTAAACTAAAAATATAATATTATAGGTAGATTTATGTAAAGGCTCTGAAGTTTTGAACCACTGAACAACTGAACAACAGAATTCTATGAAATATTTTGTGATATGCTTTTCTACAAAATTTTTGTATATAAAAGTCTGTATAACAGCGCGAACTTTTGAAATGAAGAGCATGTTGACACTCATTACGTATACAATTTTTGTAATTAAAACGACAGGCGGCAGTAATAGAATATCAAAAGCAATTTCGTAATTTCAGAATACCAGATCGCCATGTAGTCGGTAGAGTTTGTATATACTTAAGAGAAAAAGGATCTTTCCTAAAGCCAAAGCCGAAGGTGACGGAAATTGTGTTAATCAGGTAGAAGTAATATTAGGGCGTATTGAGCGCAATACATATACTAGTGTGCGAAAAATGTCTAATAACACAGACTCTAATCGAATAAGAGTATGGAGAACATTACGTTATATTGACTTTGTTATCAGAAGATTTCAGGCTGTGCATGCAGATTTGTCGCTGGTTCACTAAGAATAAACTTATAACTTCAACCAATTTTATTCACTGACGAGGGGATTTTTATTAGAGGTGATATCAATAATAGGCGATATACACAATACTGAGCCAATGAAAACCTAAACGAAACCTACCCGTAGATACTTGGCGTAGAATTATAAACGACTAACCAAACGAACGTTGAATATTTTTTAACATATTTTCATCAATACTGTTTAGATCAATTTCCATGAAATTTAGCTTCATAACTAAATAACACAAACAAAAATGTCATTCTGTTCAATTAACTTTTCTTGAGAAAATTTACAAAAACGTCTTTTTTTATCAGTTCATGAAATTATAAAAGAGTGAACTCTTCCATGGATAATATGATAATTTTTAAATTTTTCTGAGAAAAATGATATTTTCTTAATAAAATGTGAAATGTCACAAAATAGTACATTTATGTACAGGGAATGCTTTACAAGAGTGAAAAAAGTTGAGTTCTTTACAAAATGGTAAAAAGTAAAGGGTGTTCTAGTTAAAATAGTTGAAAAAATTATTATATCATGTATTGACCAATCTTGCACTGTAAAAGTAGCTGTATAACATAAGAATGCGATTGAAAAAACTGACACAGTTTTGCGCGTTTTTGATGTTAATAATTTAAATAAAATTGAAAAAATAATTTAAGAACTTTTATATACGCGAAGTGTGCGAAATGTCAGTAATTAAATTAATTATATAACTAGTAATTATAAATGTTCATATATTCAGTAGCTCACCTAATTAATAATTATATAAAATAATGTAGTTTTATATATGAAATAAGGTTATACAATTTTAATGCATATTATCGCGAAGTGAGAAATAGAAAGGCAACTAGATCTGTATTGGCAGAACGAAGAAACAGGCTTCAGGAATTGTTACAAATAGAGTAATTCTAGAGGATTACAAATACTTCGATTTCGACTTTTGGAACGAAGACATTAACTACGCTCTCGTAGTGTGGTGTGGATAATTTATCCGCCTTTTGAATTTCATTTCACAAATTTTGTTTGCACCTTGACCGCCGCAGAAACTCCTGCATTCGTTGATGACGGTTCGTTGCTTGGGAAACAAGGTGCCCTCGTCGCAAGCGTCAATGGCCTTCTGATTGTTGCGTTGACTATATCTCGAATAATCAAAGTGCTATAAAACCATTGATCGCTGTCATCAGCGTCGAGACGCTTTGATTCACGAGTCGCTAATGTTGGGAGAACTTAAATCGTCTCATGCATGCTTTGTTTAAAGCCGACCACTCTAAGCTTCGTTGCCCGAGTAGCGCTGACTTAACTCGGGCGCTCCGTTACAGACCACGCGGAATTAAATTAACAGAAAAACATAATTTCTAGGCTGCACCGACCGTTCGCGCGCTAATATGCAAACTGTTAGACGCGCCCCGTTAGACATACGACGTCGAAAACCATTCCAGCATCTTCATGATAAATTAAATTAATCACAGGTGGAATAGCATGTCATCGTCCGCAATTTAATATAATACCATGTTTATTTATGACATGCTTATTATCTTCCGTTATTGTAATATAAAATATTATCGTTGTACGATGTAAGTGATAATTCTTCGTTTGACTGTAATCGTCATTGTTATTGTAAATAGTTTCTGCATAATTATTCTGTTTTCTTAATAATTACTTTGTACATTTTCTTTTATTTAAAATTATCCCTGTAAATAATCATCTTCTTAATAATTAGAACAATACATAATTTTCGAAGGTTTATTGCCTTGTTATTTACAAACATAATTTACCTAGGTACAAATAACGGCCGAATCTCTGATAAACCTAAGCCTCACGATGAATTACGTAAATAAAATCATTTTTATCCTGATATCGTAATTAGGTAAACCATACAGGAGTAGTGTAATAAAAATTTGAA
Organism: Phrixothrix hirtus; assembly: GCA_024586415.1. Taxonomy (NCBI): domain Eukaryota; kingdom Metazoa; phylum Arthropoda; class Insecta; order Coleoptera; family Phengodidae; genus Phrixothrix; species Phrixothrix hirtus. Next base: position 5,062 of record JAHWXV010694604.1, on the reverse strand, counting down.
GAACTTCTAGACAATAAAATTGGATCAGATAGCAAAGTTTATGACAGTAAAAGGGATATCAAGTTCCTGTTACAAAAAAGATCCAGAACATCGGTTCATGTCGATTATAGTATAAAATTGATCATATCTTTCACAATACCTGGTATAACCAGCAAAATCTTATATTAGTAAACTAGAAAGCATGAGCTAATCTCAAATCTGTAGTAATAAATGAAGCATTTTATTTAAAAAAATGTAAGTTTGATTCGCTTTAGAATTATGGGACACTGTATAATTAAAAATATTTTAAAATTCGCTCATGTGCTTGGTAATATTAAATAGTAAACATTTCTTTCCAAATAACATATTTCTTTATCAATCTCTTAAAACGTCAATATATTTTTGAGAATGAGAATATAAAGGTTTTAAACGATTAGAAAAATAAAAGATTTGTCTGCAAAATGAGTGTTTTCAGCTTCCTTTATCTTTTTTTCGGACGTAAATCTTTTTCACTGTCTTTAGGATTGGGATTAAGAAATAGTCGCTAGGAGCAAAATCTGCAATCTACGGAACATGTTAGATTTTCTTGAATCTTGCATCCGATATAGTCTGTATTTGCTCTATGATTTGGAGCGTTTTCTTCTAACCTTATCTCTGAATTTCCTAAAAGCTGTGCATCGTACGTTGGTCTTTAATTTAGCATAGTAAATAGAACTAATTGTTGCATCCCAAAATATAGTAGCAATAAGTTTTGCCTATACTCTCTGGTCTTCGAATCTTCTCAGAGCCCTTTCCAATCCACTACAAATAACTTAAGTTTGACTCTGGATTATATTCGTAAATCTAGGTTTCATCAACGGTTATGATACACCGAATAACTTTGCCTAAATCATTTGACCAGAGGCTCAAGAACGATGTTTATCAAATAGCGTAAGCATCTTTGTAATCCATTGTGTATTCACCTTAAGCATACATGAATAGGTTTAGAATTATTTTTCACGATTTGTCTTATTTCTCGAATTCGAATTCAATGATCCTGACTTTTCTCACTTATCTCCAGTAATTAAACTTGGTGGTTTTTCAACATGGTAGATGGATTCCCAACCCCATTGAAATAGGTGGATTGAACGTGCAACTGTATCATTTGATGGTGTAGAGCCAGGATTGTCACTGACAAATTTTCAAGGATTTTCGTCGCTATCTTTTTTTACCAAATACCTTATTACACCACCATACCTGGGTTTACGCATTAATTCGGATTGGTTTGACATGCTTCATTAACCTACGTACTCTTCACGAAATGACAAAGTATGTATACTTGGCATGCGCTATGTTTTGTTTTCTAACAACAACTTATAGGTTAAGCTCGTTTGATATCAGACATCCCTTTTGTACTAATGAATATTTGTGATTGTATGTTTAATTGCAGGCATTACATGCAGGGAAAAAATGTAATTAGAATACCCCATAAATTAGATTTATTGTTAACCACAAGCTTAGTTATTAATGCGGCCAGTTGAAGGTGGGCCTAGCCAGTTGTGCCTAAATTGTAAAGACTAGTTGGTCATACACACTGTAAGCTAACCGTTAGTAGACAAAATTAACGCAAACTGACGTACTAATTTAATGAATTCTCATTCTCATATTATATTTTATTACTACCAGTAAAAAAGCAGTCTTTAAGATGAGTTACTGTAGGAAAATAATAATTTATAATATCAAACCAGGAACATTAAAATTGAATCGATCTCTAAGTTGTTGACATATAAGTTTAACTTTATTGGAGGTGCGTTTGTTTTCAATGTCTTTTATTTGAAATGTCCTCATAAAAAAACGTTTTTAGTAGAATTTAAAGATATTTTTGCACATAAAATAACTTTCAATTTTCTTTTATATATACCGAGAAATTCCTTTGCGGGATAATGTTACTAATCTGAAACGACTGTAGGGTAGAAAATATCTTTCACCAAGTTATTCTAGCAATATAAGAGTTAAATGCTATTTACGTCAGCTAGATTGTTTCATATTAAATATAAAGTCTATTACAAGCACCGTAAATTTTTGATTATACTTCAATTGAATAATGTGACCAAAAACAAAAACTTAGTTCAAATTTTACAATTTAATATTACTTTGTCAATATTTCTTGGTTATAGAGAATATGAAAATTTACAATTAAAATTTTAGTTCTCAAAGCAAGCGCTTATAATGTGTATTCACAAAAGGAAAGAGGCAACCTTCATGTTAATGTAAAATTTGTTTAGCATAAATGCTTTTATAAAATTATTATCTGGGTTTTTAAGAAAGTTAATTAATTTTACTGAAACAGTATATTTTAACACTTTGATTTGTAATAAATTATTTCTCAATATATATAAATTTTCATTTTATACAGGGTAACTTTAAAATCCACCGATAACTTTAGCACGGTACTTTAGAGGTTTAACCATGTCTATTAACAAGAAAATCCCATAAAATGGAATACTTTTTCGGATAAAATTGAAATTGTCCACAGTTTGAGAACTGTCGGGAATTGTAGATACAAATGAATTATGTCTAGGAATAATCCAATTTCAACTACGTACCTCAGAGTAAATAACATGTTCAATGATATCAAATTACTGTCTATTTGTGCAAAACTAACCTAGGTCAATACACAATGACCTACAATTTTATTCGTTTGTATTTTTGGAGACAAAAATTGAACAATTAATATTTATTTAAACACATTCAATTACTAAAGACTATATTCAAATTTTTATAAGTACCATCATTTTGATAATTCACTTTTAGACCACTTCAACTTCTAAAATTCGTAAAAAAATTTTACGTATTTTTCATTGTTCTAAGAAATTATTATACGTAAATTACACTACATTTAGGTATTATAAACACAAAATCGAAGCAATTCAACTTGTGTTTGTTTTGTTTATTATATTTTAGAATCGAAGAATATTTTTCTTAGCCTTTCTTAACCTACAAATTAAGATAAAGACAATACAGTATGAACTAAATCGCTTACGTTTTTACAAAATATTTATAAAATCTTTCTACAATTCGCGTAAACGTTGTATGATAATGGAGAAGCCGTCGATTAACGCAACCCTTCGCTGTAAAATGAAACACTGTCTGGCATTTGAATATTATTTAATCTATCCATTATTACACAAATGTAAATGTAATTACATTAATAAACACAAAGAACTAAAAATTATTACACTTCAGTATCAAAAAACATCAAAAGCGTGTGATGAAACACAAAAATTGTAATAATTTAACATTGTATATTGTATGCTACATATAGACAATCTATAAATGAATTTAATATGCTTGATTTATTTACAGTTGGTTTTAGAATGAAATAATAACTGGTTTATGTAGTTATAGTTAAATCACTTAAAACGTCACGTTCAATTGCCTACTATTGTAGTGGCTTTTAAACAATTAGGTAGCTTTATTTTAAAGCGATTTTCATGGAAACGACAAAAGTTTTTTTAAATAGAATTTCTTTCTCTGGATTTAGAACTGTCCCCTCATGGTCCAAGTTTATCGGTGGCTTTTAAAATCACCCGTATATATTTTTATTTTTTAATTTTTGCCTTGATCAGTAATTTCATTTTTATAAAATCGCCAGTTTAATTTTTTTTGTAATATTTGCTAAAGAGCTGTTTTAGGTTGAATTCATATTTTAAGTTTATTCCATAAAATTATATTTACATTCTATTTCTAAAGTAATATATTTGTTTTCAAATTACCCTAGAGTGTGACTTTTAACGAACAATTTTATTTTGAATTCCCCTTTTCTGTGTGAAATTAAGCCACAGCGATTCGCTGAAAACTAAGGTTGTTTCTTAATTAAAATCGGATTAGATGGAAATAAAGTAATTACTGTAAAGCAATATCCGAAATACTTAATAAAGCAAAGAACTTGAATTAATAAATTTAAAAACCATGTATTAATCGCCGGTGGTACATCTTCAACTCCAAGGCACTCTTCTAACTTTAAAATTTAGAAAGAAAAGTGAGATAAAAGTGGGCTGCAATTAAATATGATACATTAGAGATATTTTAAGAACTTACAAGATATAACTTTCCATCTTCTGGGTTCTTTTCAAGAACATGAAACAGCAATCATGGTGCTACGAGGGCGGTCTGATAAATGGCAGGTTTGACACGAGAACACAACTTTTTCTTCAACATTTCATATTATTTCGCGACATAGTCTCCTTTTAGCTCTATATACTTAGTCCAACGTTTTTCTAATTTTATTAGGTCATCCTTGTAGTACGATTTATTAAGTCCTTGAAAATATGTATTGGTTTCCCATTCAACCCCCTCATTTGATTTAAATCTCCTTCAACCAAGCCATTTTTTCAGGTTTGGGAACAGGAAGTAGTCACAGAGAGCAAGATCGGGAGAATATGGTGGATGCGGAAGTAATTCGTAACGTAGTTCAACCAATTTCTGTTGAGCTTTCCATGATGTAAGCTGATGCGTTGTCATGACGAAAAAGCACTTCCTTTTTTGCCAAATGTCCGTTTTTTCTTTATTTCAACGGGAAATCGGTCCAGTAATGCCACATAATAATCTCCTCCGATTGTTTTTTGCGTTTTAAGATAATCGATGCGTATTACACCTTGTGCATCCCAAAAAATAGCCGCGAAAGCTTTTCCAGCTGACGTAACCACTCTTGATTTCTTAAGTGCACTTGAACCAGCTTCAGCCCATTGTTTTGATTGTTCTCTTGTTTCAGGTGTATAGTTGTGGATCTATGTTCATCTATGGTTATGAATCTACACAAAAATTTGTCTGCATTACGTTGAAATATCGCCAACATTGCTTTGAAATTACCCCATAATTGCGCTTTTGTACGTCAACAAACGCGGCACCCACTTGCTCACAGCTTTTTTAAGTGTAAATGTTAATGCAAAATGTTACCCACACGTTCCTTTGATATGTTTACGATGTCAGCTATCTCACGCGCTTTCACTTGTAGATCTTCCAAAACGATATCATGGATTTTATCGATCATTTTTTTGGTGGTCACTTCGATTGGTCGACCTGAACCATGTTCATCAATTGT
>JAHWXV010694599.1:0-13698 GCA_024586415.1 Phrixothrix hirtus | reverse complement strand
CAAAAATAGACATAGCATATTTATATGGTGCCACCAACGTGGGGCATTCAAATAATCAATCATAATAATAAATAAAAATTTTAAACATAAAATAAACACAACAATATGGTGCCATCAACGTGGGGCATTCAAATAATCAATCATAATAATAAATAAAAATTTTAAACATAAAATAAACACAGCAATATATGCATGTATATTGTATTTCACGTGAAAATTGTTTTTACGTGATAAGAAAAGTTTTTAAAAATACCTAGATTATATATTCGCCGGTTCAGAAATTTCCATAATTTTTTTGGTGGCATTTAAAATTTGTTACTGATCTCTATTTTTCATTATTTTAATGACTTTCGTGACCGCTCTTTGTGATTCGTTACTTTTTCGTGTCAGTAGACACCCTGTACATAATTTCCAAAATAATATGTTCGAAGTCTAACAGCAATAACATCCAACCAGCTTGCTTCATTCTTTTTAGAAAAACAAAGTAAATAGAATGAAAGGTGATTTGATATAAAAATATATATATATAAAACAGTTTTATGTTTTAAATACAGCTCATTACAGGCCCAAATCTAAGATTAATATTTACATAAAAATTTACCAATGTCTTTTACGATTGGGGCGGCATTTCTAAGAAATGAGGAATGTTGTACAGAATCCATTCTTTCACTATGCACGATTTGTGTTTTGCGTTGATATCGTGAAATAATAACGATCTCCTAAACCTAACTTGTCTGCACTAACAGAGAAATTGTTTTTGAGAATGTTCAAATACCCATATTTATTCAACCATCGATAAAATGAAGTTTGCCTACACTACTTGCGGGAAAACACCCTCACACAATAACATTTCCACCATCACGCTTAACTGTTGGCACAAGATTTTCTTTTTTTAACGCCATCCCTGAATTTCTCCAGACGTTGTCATCCATCTGAGCCTCAAAGATTGTATTTACTCTGGTCAGAGAATATGATGGTTTTTCAGAACTCTGGTGGTTGATTTATGTACTGTTTTGCAAATTGTATTCTTTTATACTGTTAATAAACAGTTTTCTTCTAGCTACCTGAGAATGAAAACCGGCTTTCTTCATAGTAATACCTATCGTTTCAGGATGAACAACCGTTCCCGTGGTGTTTTGCAATGCTGTTTCAAATGGATTTTTATTTATTTTGCGTACTATAAAGTTTCTGTCAACTTTGATGGTCTTCCTGAACATGGTTTATTTATGTATGCGTACATTTATACTTGCTAATTGTGTATTGCACAGTTGAATATGATATAAGCAAAGTTTCACTTATATTTCGCAATGATTTTCCATCTTCAAATAATTTTACAATCATATTTCTTTCATCTATTGATTTTAACTACTAACTGTAATAAAACACTGCATGCACTTAGTAATCAAATAGAATTCTAATGAAATGACAACAGCATTAATGATATCATTAAAGTACAGGTAGCCCATAATTTTATTAGTTGAGCAAATACTTATTTTGATTAGATTCTGCATATTTATCACATTATGTGTAACTGTCGTTACATATTTTTGTATATAACAATGGTCTTATTAGCAAATAGCATCTAACTTTTGTTTTATCGTCCTAATGCTGAAAATATGCTCTAATCTAATTTATATCTACAATTATTTAGAAAAATCTTTTAAAATTCACAGTGATCAAATATTTATTTGGAGCACTGTACATACCATAGCCAGAAAAAGTATTTGCACATCAAGTAAGTTTTACTTTATAACTGTATAATTTATATATAATTAGACAAACAAGTATCTTACTTGCACAAAAAGGTAACTTTATAAATGTTACATGAAATTATATAATTTAAAAACATTATTGTGCTAAAAGAGCTATAAAATTAATTTAATAGTGATGGCGCATGAAAAGCAACATAGAAAAGTATTTGAGCACTTCTGTATTTTATTTAATCACAAATTAAAATCATTTTCAGCATTTGGTGGGATATCCTCAAGTTGGCAGGACAGCCTCTCAAACAACTTGGCATGGAATTGATATGATTGCATTATTTTGTTCTTAATTTTAACCCATTCTTCAAGTATTGCTTATTGCAACTCATTTTGGTTCGTTGGCGGATCTTGCGGACTAAATTCTTCCACAAATTCTCCATAGAATTTAAATCCGGAAATCGTGGAGGTATTTTTAATACTTTTGGTAAATTGTATAGTAATGATTCTTGAACAATACGTGAAGTATGCTGGGATCATTATCTTGCTAAAAATGAAAACGGTCCCCCACGCCCAACTTCCCAGCAGTTTGCTTTACATCTTCTTGCAAGATGTTAAGGTATTTGTAACATCCATAATTACCAAATTTCCACATCATATTGTTCCCACCACCCCTCTTTTACTGTTGGTTGTAGATTATTCTTCTTTGTAGCTTGTCCCTTTTTTCCGTAGATTGTTTCCTGCTTTACATCTTCTTGCAAAATGTTAAGGTAATTGTAACATCCATAATTACCAAATTTCCACACCATATTGTTCCCACCACCCCCCTTTTACTGTTGGTTGTAGATTATTCTTCTTTATAGCTAGTCCCTTTTTCCGTAATCGTTTCCTTCCATCTAATCTATTAACATTATGTTTAACTTGGTAAAAAAAATACCATTTTCTAGAACTCTATTGGCTTATTCAGATCAGTATTGGCAAACACTAGTCTCTTTTATCTATTTTTATGATTTATAAAGAGTTTTTTCCTAGCCACTCTGGCATGGTAACCAAGTTTCTTCAATACATTCCTTATTGTGTCAGGATGTAGGGTTTTTCCTATAATATTATGTACTCTTTCTGCAATTTTGGGAGCAGTAATAAACAGATTACATTTCACACCTCTTACTACTATATTTTCATTTTGCATAGATAATTTCCTAGGATCACCCAAACATAATTTATTAATTGCTATAAAATATGGTTTATCAATGATAGCACCAATTTCGCATGAGAATCTGTTCTCTTTTTGCAATTTAATCATTAAAACTCTCTCCTCTCATTTCCACTCATTTTTAAATTTTTTCTTCGTACACACTCAATAGGTTTATTAGTAAAGAACTGATGTGATTACTGGACTCAAACCTTTAAGAAATACGGTTTTACCCATTTTATGTATTAATGTGCAAATACTTTTTCATGCTGCTTTTCATATACCATCATTATTAAATTAATTTTGACATTTTAACACAATTTTTTAAAATAGTATTATATCCCTTCATGTAATATATTTATATCACCTTTCTGGGCAAGTAACTATTTGTTCCATCTAATAATACATAAATTATACAGTTATAAAATAAATTACTTTATCTCGCTACTGTATATATAATCCTATATCTATGGTCCATATGTTTTAAACATCTATAATATTTACCAGGTGATTATATTTATTTGTGATGTTTTAACTGCATTGGCTGTTAATGTGACAGCAGAATGTTTGAAGGCAAGAAATTTATTGTTATGTTCAGCAGTGGCATGGTAACAAAACATTTATTAATGGTCAACTGTAATTTATTTATATTGTGCCCTATATTTTGTTTTTTCAATGAATTTCTATGTAAACGAATTGATTAATAAAAGGCAATATTAACTTTAAAACAATTTGACAGTTTCAATTTTATTATACAAAAACAAGAAGGCCACTGATTCAATTGTCACTCATTTTAATTTTAAAACTTTAAAATAATACTGCTGTTAACATGATTTCAGTTTTTTATTTAAACCTAACAAAAAAATCATACACAAAAACCATCTTCAAAATATACATATTTTGTTTTACTTCCATTATATGAGGACAACAATCGTCTAGAAATATTAAGATTGCATCTCCTTAATCGTGTTTTGTTTGAATAATAAATAAATTTACATATGAAGGAACTAAACAATTAAAATCCTTTGCACTACTTTAACACTTTTATCAAATTTATAAATAATCTACTGATCACAACATATTTTAATACTTTAGTTGCCCTTCAAGTGAGACCATTTCATCCACTTCAATATTATATTTAAAACCAAATAAGACATAATAGGTCTTAATCAATGTGGTTGAAAAATAGACTTATTCCTGGAAAATTTTACTTTTAAATGTATCATAACTACATTTCTATAAACGTTATTGTGATTTCTTTTATAAAAGAGTTCTTAATTTTTAATTGGAATTAAATGTGTTTATATGTAAATAACAACAATAATAAAATTGAATACCTACCTGTGCTATATGAAATAAGATGCCATTTTTGCAATTATCTACCAATCTACGATGTTATAATTTTGCATTTATTCACAGTATGAAATTATTTTAGATGAAATCTGGATTACATCTTTAACTAGCAAAAGTTAAACACATTTCCTATTATCAATAGTGAAAATTAAGTGTGAAAATAAAAGACAATTAATTTTCCAGTTAACTACTATGGAGCCACTCCAAAGAATGCATTAGCAAAGAAATTTGTTCTGACGAAATTTCTGAAATTCATGCAAGAATATTTGAAGTGTACAGAAGTAACTATTTAATTCATTCAAGTGTGTTTAAATATGCAAAAAAGTATAAAATCTGCATTGAAACTGTGAAAGGGATGCACGATAACTGAGAAACAACCATGTAATCAAAAGAAACTGTGTAAAAAGCTCATTTTACAAAACAAATACATAAATACTAGAAGAAATCGCTTCAAAAATTAATGTATCAGTTCAGGATAACCATTGTTTTGGGTAATTTAAAAATCAAATCATTTGTGTGAAGTAGGTCCCTCATTGATAAACACTTGAACTAAAGTAAAAACAAATCAAAGTTTACACAATTCTAATGTCTGATTATGGAAAAAAAGGGTGTTGCCTTTTGAAATTGAAAAGTGTCTTAAGATGAATCATTTTCAACTGAAAATATTTTAAGCTGCCCCATCAGTTGAGAATATAATGTTAACTGTTCTTGGGAAGGAAGGTGTATTTATAGAAGATTACACGATAAAGGATGCCACATTTAATAATGCTTCATACTATAACATTTCAAAAAATAAATTTAAACCAGTTATAAAGACTTCAAGTCATAACAAAAATATAGGCAGATTGTAATACTAGACTTTTGCATTTCCTTACTTCATTTTAATACTGTTACATAATATTAATTAAAAACAACTGCCATGCCAACGAAATAAAATCAATTAGAATTGGGTACGTTCATATATCGGAAAATGCTTTCTTGTTTTTGGTAACAATGAAAGTAAATCGTCACAGAAATTCGTTTGTAATAATAAAACATTCAAAAATAATCAGAATGTTGTTTAAAATACTTTACAAATTTGAAATATTTATGAATTCAATGGCAGCATCAAGAACGTAACGCTATTGGTCGTGACGTCGTGAGCAAATACACAGAAATGCACCTATTAAGTTTTTTATAGGCGTTTACGATAATCAAACCGTTCCACACCGGTAGAAATGTTTTATCTCTGTTGTATCATAGAAACTATTAATGAAAGATATAAAAGGAATACAGGATCGGTGTGAAGTAGTTTAATTATTGTAAACACCTGATATATCATCACAATATCCAACATATTTGACGTCATACAAATTAGATCCACTGTGTAGTTTTGTAAAACTAGCTTTAACATTAGAAATCGTGCAGGAACACTTTATTAAGCCATTTAGTAGTGGAAAAAGGATATGTAAAGGCTACATCTAACAACTTGTTCAGAGTGGATATTTTTATGCTAGGAGAATTTCTTAAAAATGATTCGCGGTTCAACTTAACAGAAATCAGAGGCACCAAGGCACAATCGTAAATAAATGAATACCATTGCTTGTAACAAATTAGTTAAATACTACAAATTGTTTTTAAAGGTCTAACTACTTATTTTAAGTAATTATTATTTATTTTGTAGATCATCAAGAAGGTCCTATGGTGATAATGCTATAGGATATGTACAAATTAAATGGAATGATAATAGTTGTATTGTAAAAGCAAAGATATGTCCAGAACACCGAATTCACAATAATATATGGTGTCATTAACAATAAATGAAATCGACGAAATCGTAGAAAATATTCAGTGTTACGATTGTGCGGCATCACCTGGTAATTTATTTTAATTGATATGATAATGATAATGGTACATATAAAAATTATTGCAATCCAGTAGGCTGTAAGCATGCATTAGCATTATTAATGTGGCGCCTACTGATATGTTACATGTTATTGGAAAAAGGCTAGCTTGGTTACTGTTGGATCTACAATCAAATTTATAACATGTAGGATTTTGAACATGTATTTATTTTTACAATGTGGCACGAAACACCACTTATACATTTTTAAAGTGTCATATGCTATTTGTGTTGAACAAAAAGAAACTTCACCAACGTGTTTTTGAGATGTTTACTATTTAAGACTGGCTTCCCAACTACCAGAATAGAGTGCTACTGGCTGATAACGTCACTTGACCGTGTGTCGTATTTCTGGTCAAATGGCGCCAAATTCGGAAATTCAAATTTTTGAGGCATACGGAAAGCAATAAATTGTTTAAAACCATGAATATAGCTAAGGACTGCTTCAACATATTATATTTTTACAAAAAAAATAGGTGAAAGTTCCCAATTATAATGATAACCTCAAAAATTTCAAAATAAAATTTCAGAACCTATAACATTTATTAAACATCTTCGAGTTTCAAAACATTTAACATACCTTTAAAAGTTCGTAACAAAAACCTTAAAATAGAAGTTTTGTGGAGCTGAATACTGAAAATAATATGCTGGTCGAGTTTAGATCTTGCAACTATGTGAAAATAGTATCAATGCCTGATCTTGTAGTAATGAATCTACCAAACCAATCAGCAATGACATTCTGAAACAGATATTCAAAACAATATTGATCAATCAACAAATGTTTCAAATAAGATGTAGTGTTTATTGATATATCGTCGCCTTAAAGAAAAACTAGCCCAACTGCAAAAATACATTTATTCAGGAGAGTTATTTTTTTTTCTTATTAGCCAGGTCAATTTCTTGATACACAGTTAACGAATTTGGGTATTTTAAATTTGCCTAGTTTGTGAGTGTATTATAAAAAGAGTTTGTTGGTGTTTAAGCAAAACCTGTAGTTAGCATACTTTTAGTAAAAGTGAGATGTAGATAGTAGTTCTACATTTTAGTAACTGCACTTAGATTTTTTCTTCATAACTATTTTTAGAGATAGGCTAGTTCTGTTCTAAGTAGTGTTTGATCTCTATAGTTTTTGTATCTCTTGGATCCAAAATAGAAATGAAATAAGTGCTTAGGATAACATAATATTTATTTTGTCGAAACTACACAATTAAACATGAAAAAATAAAAAACCCTTAACATTGAAAATAAAATATGGTAGATTCAAAGCAATTTGAAAACATCCTAAACTAGTATTTTTACTAAGTAAGTTTTAATATAGTAACACATTGAACATCTAAATTTATATTTTATTTGGAATCTAAATTTTGTGCGACTTGTGCAGTAAAAATCATGGTATTCAGGCAATATTACCTTTATGATGCACAGTTGAGGTACTCGTTTACAAGTTATATTAACATGCTTGAATGCTACTGGAACAAAAAGTATCCTATCTACGTTCAAAAATGTAGCAAAGTATTCTAATGGGAATTGGTTAAAGTCAGGACTATTCTTTATCTGCCCACTAATATACACTTATGTTTGTTGAACTATTCATTTTAACACCAGAACTATTCTATCTAAACCCTAAAAATGCACTTGGATTTTATGAATTGACCTAGGATAGTTCTGCTCCAAACTTTAATATGATTTGTGAAATAGAATATTTTTTACAAGACTGGTTCCATTCCTTATTTTAAATGTGGGATTAGGATATTTCTCCGTTGAATCTGTGGTGTTCTAAAGTATCTTAAATTGCTGAAAACAGAAAATGGCCAATTTTGCAGTAGGGCTAGTTCTGCTCTAAGACGACGATATAGTTTCAGCAATGAGCGAGCATGATTTAGAAAACTGAATTTTCTGCAGCTAGAAAGTGATAAAGTATATATCATAATATTTGCATATGTAAATCAAACACAAGGAAATATTAAAATATATAATTTTTATTTACTCATTGAAATTCTACATATTTGTCATTGTTTTATATAATTTTCTTGACTGTCTCTTTTTTCCATGTTCCGCATGATCCACTTCTTTTTTGCATATAATTGACAGTTATTGTTAACTCCTAACCTGCAATCAAATAAGCTCAGAAATGAGACTTTAAATTGAGTAAACCTTACGGATAGATAGAATAAATAGAAGTTACATGATTGCACCAGAGGTATACAGATGCTTAGATTGGCATTCTTTAAATGAATAGATAAATTGAAAATAGCAGGTTACTACAAAACATTTACATAAACTAACATTTTACTAATTGCAATTAGAGAAATTATAAATTTCCTTTAACTTGATTTCTGATGGTTTTCAAGTATACCAAATTTGATTACTAAGCAACTGAAGTATCGACTTGAAATACATTAAGACCAGACCTAGGCTTTGTATTTGTAAAATAAAATGATGCTCTGTACTAACTTTTTTTAGATGTGAACAACAATAAATTTATTGAAGGTTGGAAAATTAACATCTGACTAGTTTAACATGATATCACAGCACATTTGTTACTTATTTTAAACCGTTTATATACATAAATAATTCCTAAGTTGATTAGTTTTTACTCATACACACCTCTTTGATACTTAATTTTCCTTACGTCTCGTCAATTAATAATAGCAGTCATAATTCTTGTTAATTTTGCTTTTAGCCCAACACTATTATCTTTATCATTTTGGAGGGAGTTCACGGGCCTATACATTTTAATAATTTATTACAATTAGTTCTTGTCCGTAGCAGTCCTTCGGTTTGTTCGTTTTATATTTAATATATCCTTTTCTATCACTTTGCTATTATATTACTTATCAATTCTTTCGTTGCATGCACTTACAGTCATACAAATTATTATTTTCTACAAATATTTTATTCTAGACTCAATTTTCTTCTTTATTAGAGCTTGTTAAATCTCTGTTTCCTTGAAATTTATCCTAATTCCATTCATAGACACAATTAAATGTCAACTTTCAAATCTGTCTATATTGTGATCCCTCTCGTTGAAATTTTTTTAATCAATTAATTTCCTTTAAGAACTCTTTTTCCCACAGTAACCTTCCCATATATTTTCAAATACTTTTTTGTTTTTATGAAATTTTTAAATCTCACCCTCTAGGTACGAAGGTTTCTGAATAACATCAATTTGCTCTTTGTTTGTTATTTATTTATTGTGCACGGAATCAACATTCTGTTTCATTTACATTTTAATTTTAACAATGTATATACAAATGTGCTTCAATCTTAATTTATTTCAATACCTCAATCGCCTTGTTCTTGGATCGAACCTTTTCTAGTATTCTGGTAACTCCAGAATTTATTTCACCTGAAGGGCAATAGTGCATTTTGTTTATATTAACTTTCATTGTCATTTTACTTTGTGTGATAAACCTTATATAATGTACCAACACCAAACCTCTGACTTTGATCCCTGAAAACTCCGTTTTACATAAATAAACAGAACAGCCCATTTGAACTACAACAATACATATATAGATAATATTTTTACTCATTTCTGATCAAATTAATCAGTAATAACTCGGTACCATATATCTAATTTAGACCTGATTTTATGAGTATATCAATTAATTGTGCAGATTATAAAAATGCATGCATGGATTTTTTTTATAAAACCTACACCATAAAAAACAAACATTGAGTATGTTTACTATATCAAATACAGTTCAATAATGAACAATGAATTTAGCTTTGGTAATTTTTAATTATATACAGAGCAAATACACGTAATGCTTTTGTACAGTTGTTGCAGTTCAAGCGAGTCTCCTTTTCAACTGTGCATGCACTTCTCATTCTCATTCGTGAGTGTACATTAGATGTGTTCAGAATACGAAAATACTATTACCATGCAGTTAATGCTTTATAGCTCTTTCGTATTTTGAATATGCTTAAGAGATCAGCCTAGCAGTTATAAACTTGCTATCTATCCTTGGCTGCACATGTACACAAAACACAAAATTTTATTTAAAATACCACGATAATATAACCATGCAACACTTTACCATGCAAATATTTATGGTGCTGATATAACAAATGGACATTTGAATTTAAGTATAAAAATGTATACAAAATGCATGAAAATAATGAAATCTGGTAATGAATATGCTTATTTCTATCATGTGAAAAATATTGGAATTATTACGGATATTATAATGCATCTCAGAAATCTTGGAATCAACTCTTACCATGACTTTGAAAAGGTTAGCCTTTTCTTATTTTGCACACAGATTAAAATTAAAACAAATAACCAACAAATGTCAGTGATTATTACAATGTTCACACAAGAACAAAATATATTTATTGTGGAAACTTATTTTCATAATGGTTGTAGTATGTGTGAACATTTTCAGGTTTAATAAATAAGAAATACAAATTTGGTAATAATTTGTAATAACCAGTGACAACTAATAAAAATTACATTTGTTGGTGTTTTGACATTTTAATTTTAATATGTATGTGAAATAAGAAAATACCTACCTTATCAAAGTCATGGCAAGAGTAGATTCCAAGACTTCTGGAACACACATTGTTTAATGTTGTTAAAAAGAAAATCGCCATTTTGAACAGGTCTTCTTAAATATTTGTAACTATCAATAAATTTACATTAATTATCTATATTATAATGGCAACACTTATTCATGCAAAGAGTAAAAATTGTAGTATTCCATTATGCACGATATTTAATTGTTCAAGAAAGTGTAAGCCAAGTCAATAAATATCAAATGCAATTTTTTTGTACCTTTGTCCGCTATTAGTGATTTTACAGATTCAGAAACACTTCATTTTCCGCAATAATCTGGCAAACACAGCCTTTAGCTACCAGTAGTAAGCTGAGATTTACTTCCTATCTGTTTCAACAATCAAAAATTAATTTATTTATTACACAAAATTGTCGAGCAATAATTATTGGGATTGCATAATATATCATTTTTAACATTCAATATAAGAGTAAACTGATAAATTAGGAAATTTTTTGAAGGGCTTGGCTCACAACGTGGCTTTTATTCGCAAAATCTGTTTCTGAACTAGTAATAGAAATAATTATTGACATACTTTCTACCATCATAATGCATTGACTATATAATAATAAAAAATCTGGTGTGAAACAACACACGACTTTCTCTTACGCACATATGCCAATAGTGTTCACAAATCATTAGATAGGCTTATTTATCTTCATGGGTGGTGTCAGAAAACTCCTTATTATCAATAAGCGATAGTCATAACAATTTATTTTTCGCTGAGAACATAGGACAAACAAGTAAAAAGAATTGAGCATGTTAATAAAGTGTATTGCAAGTTTTTTATATCATCGTATAGACTTTCTCTCGCTTGGATAGTACAAAAGCATCTGGTCATTGTGGTCAATTCCCCTTATAAACTTATTATAATTAATGATGAGTTCTGGTTTTTCTTTTATTTCACCTCGTCTGCTAGTTATCTCAATCATGTTTGCCACAAATTCTGTTGAAATGAATGTAACGTCCCATTTATCCCATCATTTACCAATAGCAACGCCGTTTGCATATTGTACTTTTATATCACCCTTTTCTAATTTTTCCACGTTTACATCCTGTGGTGTATTTCTTCTATCCAGTCGTAAAGTTGCCATGACATAGGTTTCCTTATCCAGAAGGCACTTGGCACGTGAATAGCTATTATAGAATTGATCCATGTAAAGAGCACGTCTCTTATTTAATCTTCCTGCCATCAATTTTAATACAGCATTATCCGAATGACTACTTCCACCTACATCTTCAACAGCTTCAGTATAAACAAGGGTATTAAGAACAAGTTCATTAGGTTCAGTAAGTACGTACAACTTTATACCATATTTGTGGAGTTTTCCTGGTATATACTGCCTGGAAAATATATTCCCGTCATCTTACTGTTGAAATAATCCACCACAAATCGTACTTTGTATAAGCGATCTGAGGCTCATTTTCCACAGGATTTGAATTAAAATGCAAACAGCAGAGAATCAACTGAAAGCGGTTTCTGCTCATATGAGACGAACAGCATGTTAAATTAAAAAGCGGGTCCTTATTCCAGTAATCTGACATCCTTTTAATTTTTATAGTACCCATATGTAAGATCAATCCAAAAAATGTTCGTAATTCCTCTATGCTTACATATTTCCAGTGGCATATCCTAATGTTCCATTGTTGTTTCAAAAAGAAACACTTGTGTTATATAAACATTTGTTTTATTCATAATTTTCTCATAAAATGAATGATCCATTATTATAGTTAAACAATCTATCGGTTTTATATCAGGCAAGATTGGTACTAACACTTTCTGTTTTCCCAAAAACGGAATTACTAGCAGCGGTTTGTACCAGGTTGTTAATATTTTGCATATTAGCAAATGTTACAGGAGCTTGATTAATTATTGTTGTATTGGATATTGCTTGCTACTCCTGTATTCGTGTCTAAAGCGTTACCACCTTCGCATAAACTGCCATCATTCATATAAATCACTACTGCTATCTGAGTAACACCAATGACTCCAATTGCTCATCTACTACGTTTTCTGTATACTAAGAAGATGTGTAATATTTACATTTAATACGGGAAGGTCCTGCTTTATCACACATATTTGAATAGCTATAGAATAGCAACAATTATAGATATTTAAAAACCAATATATAAAACTTACATCAAAATATCTTTGCTAAAATGCCAATACAAAATTCCCCATTTAATCACAAAGTCAACGAAATACTAATGCTATGAAATAAGTTGTGTATAAGTTGCCTTGTGGTGCCGTCAGCACATTTTGCTTGGTGCGGAAAGCTGCCGATGGGCGCCATCAGCAGTGAATGTATTAACTATACAATTAACATATAAACTAAATAGAATGCTTTAGGAAGGCCCAAAACCCGTCTTGCCATTATGCCATACACTGAATATCACATTTAAGCATTTAAATGAATCATTACATATTGAAATTTTTAAATCTTTTATTTTAAATGAAAGAAATATAGATAAATATTCTAAATATCATTGAATGTAATATCCGAAATCTATTATATTAAAATATTACTATTCACACCTCAAATTAAATTTAAAAATACAAAATATTAATTACGAGTAAAAATAAAGATTATACTCCCAATCATATTTTAGTTTGTGTTTAAAGCAGATATGAATGCAAATTATCAATTTCAGTTTCATGATATTTAGCAACAGAGGTCACTCACTATGGTCTAGTAGCTTGTTTATTAGTTGAACACAGTGTTCAAATTTGTATGCTCTTAAAGTGGCACTTATTTGCATTGCAAAGTTTTTACACAGTTTTGCTTTCAAATTCTGTAGCAAAAGGTAAATTTTTAGATGCATAACTTGAGTTGAAAATGGAATCAGTTTTATCTAGTACAAGTTAAATGAGATTAACTGTTCAGAGAGCAGAACTACCACAGTTATATAGCTACACTTACTCACATAAGTATACATACGGCTGCAAAAAATGTTACTGCTTATGAAAATAAGCTAAAATCGACTTATATTTATGATTAGATGCTGTCAAGA
>JAHWXV010694548.1:0-17810 GCA_024586415.1 Phrixothrix hirtus | reverse complement strand
TACTGAATTTTATTATTATTAGCTATTTCTAATAATTTTATATATTTAAAATTTGAATCTTAGAATAGATAATAATGTCATATGTTCGAAGTTCGTCACATTTTGAACACGAGCAATCGCGTTACGTTACACTGTGCTCACCTCATCTAAAACAAAAGACCTTTCTCTTTGCTAAACGTTGACGGAATACATGATTCGACTGCTTACAGTTAAAACATACTAAATCCTTCTGGGAATCCTTATTAATAGAGAGCAAAAAGTATTTATGGTTTTGCGGCTTAACTGTATCCTTATGTGTAGCAACTATTTCAGCTTTACTGCTGGGGAAAGTTTCACAACGACTGCTGCATAAATACTGAGAAGCCCATAGACCCTCAGTACTGGAAGTAGACTCTAATACTAGCTTATCTTGCAGAGATAAACACGAAACGTGGCGATTTACAAGATCTGTAGCCTCATCTATTTTTTTACACGAAGCTTCTAACTCCTGAACTGTACAAACTATATTTAAAGCTAAAGGTGATGTATATTTGGCCAATAGATTGCTACGAAGGTATTTCAACTTGGTAAACTCAGCCACTGGGTGACTGATGCGTTTGAATAACCCATTCATAGAAGCTACGAAAAGATGCGTCACCTCGCCCTTAACTTGTAACCTATTTCGAATGGTTTCCCACAAAACATCATCAGAGTCGCAACGTAAAAATTTCTTTTGCATTAAATCGACCAGCGTATCCCAATCTTTAGTACGGTCCCTAACAGATCTAAACAACGATAACGCTTCGCCACTAAAAACTTCCACGGCCGAGGAAAATAACTGTATTTTACTTGTGCCTCGGGAAATGCAAAGTTCATCGAACTTTTCCAAATAAATCTATTAATTCACTTCTCTGTCACCTGAGAACTTTAAATTGAATTTATAAATTTGGAACGATTCAGTACTAATTTGTTGAACAACTGGAGAAATAACCGGAGCTATTTCTGTAACCGCACGCGCTGCCACAGCTTCCGTAGAAACTACTTTCTCCTGTAAAAGAACCTCTAATTCTATGCAAGGCATATAAGCCTCGTTCTTAAAATCATCTATTTCTACATTTATCGGTTCTAAAACACGTATCCGTTTTACTCTATTAGTAGGATAAATAATACGCGGCCTAATTCGCTTATATAATGAGTCCATCTGTGGACCTTCAAAGTCACCTATTAATATTAATGCCTGAATTGATTCGAATGTTTTGCCGATTAATTCTTTCTCATTATCGAAACCATATTGAGCACCTACAAAATCTAAAACATTTATGTTTTTACTCCTAACTAAAAGACGACTAAGAATTTTACTTTTTTGGGGCGCATCCTTTTATTTACTGACAGTATTTCTAATCCTCAATTCGTAATCTAATTCAATAGCAAGTAAGTCAATAGGACGCATAAGACTAAGCTCCACTTTCAAATAAATTTTGACAAAGTGTTATATAAAAATTCCCAATATTCAGAATATAAACTTCTAAACAATAAAAAATTAAATGGCTGTCTAAACATAAAATATCTTTATGCTTGTGTAAATTTAAAATGGCATTTACGGTAATAACAAATGATAAACGCATACGTTAACCAGCTGTTACGCACCGTGTGCTACAGGAACGCAACCTTGCAGTACAGGACCTTAAGATTGCAACTCCAGGAAGCGACGGAAACTCGAGCCTCACGTTGACTCACCAGAAACTCACGTGTTACAGTTATTTAACACATCAGTGCAATTTACATAGATCGACCCAGGAGATGATAGCTCAATATTTGGGGTTACACACGATGAAGCTTGATACTGACGAATAATTCTCTTATTAAAGCCAAGGGCGCCAATACGTTAGTTAAGCAGGTTGTCAGAAGACACTTGACGTATAAAATGGCGCCTGCCCTGAAAATTTAAAACACTAGAATTCTTATATAGCATAAAATAAATTAGAAGTTTGAAAATACGCAATTTAATTGAAACAAACGTCAGTTGTAAAGAGTACAAAATTTTATCACAGTGTACAATTGTTAATACAATAAACAGCTGAATAAGTAATTTCTTCACACATTAGTCACTTAAACATACTAAATTGGAAATTGTTAAATAACCTGCCAATATTTATAAAATTACAATTCAATCCTTTTGCATGCAAACGAAGCGAATCCCTGGCTCTACATGTACATAAAAGAAACTGATACAAAATAATAATTTCGTTATGTAAATTTAATAAATCAATGTCAGAACAAATTTCACAAATATCACCAATACTGCACTTTTGAAAAACTGAATGCGAAATCGAAAGTTCATCAATTACATAGGGAAGAATTCTGGACGACATCTGCAGAACTCGCAGTGGGCAAACCAAAAGGTTATCGAGGCCCTCGGCGGCGGAGCACATTAACCTTATAGCTTCCTTCCCGATACAGGAACGAAATGTATGGAAAGTATGTATATCTTGTCTGATAATTGACTTGAAGTGCAGTGATGTAACATGAAAATCTCAGAAATCGGAAACGCATTCCCTTATAGACTTTAATTATGACAAAAAAACAATTAATAAACGCTACGGTGTAAATTAGTGACAATAACTGTCATCGTCTTCATTGTGTGCGAACTGATCAATATAAATTAGCACTAAATTTGCTACCATAAACGCCTTCTGCTGCTCTTACAACAAAAAAGTATCAATAAAAAACTAATTCACTTTAGGCGTAACATCTCGAATGCTATGTATCCTTTGAAACACCAACATATTTACGTTTTATGTTAATTAATATCGCACAAGACGAGCGATAACAAATCAAACAATCACTTCGAAGCAGTCCGTTCGCAACAACCGCACCGAGTTCTCTCCACCTTCATATCGGCTCTTATCGCCAACATGCACATCTCACATGTGCTAAACAAATTTTCTCAACATTTTATATCGAAACAAATAAAACTGAAAAAAAATGAAATAAATTACGAGGTGAATCGTAAAGGTGTTACCAAAAAAGGACAATAAACACAACTGTAAATGTAATCTATAATTAATCGAAATGATAACGTAGCTATATATAGTAAATAACAACTGAATAACGTACGAGGTACGCCCAAAAGGTATATATTAGAAACCGAAAATTAAAGTCTAAATTTTATAACTAAAATTTTAATAAATATTCATACAAGCACAAAGTGCATGTGACAATATTTTATTCGTTTCTTATTTCCTGTAGTTAAACATATCCTTACAGCAAATAATTTAAAACACGGGAAGTACTACTTTAGGTGACACTGACTGTATATGTATGCATGAACGTAAATAAAAGTATTAGACACAATTTACTGCATTTGCTTATTCCTTGGTTTATTCAAACTTCTGTGTACATTTAAGAATTTAGTAATTAACGTACATATCTTATTCAATTACATATGTACATACGTGTGATGTACATAAATAGATCTTAATTTTGCTTTAAAAAGTAGATGATTGATAGATGTTGTACTTACATATCTACATGCATAATGTAGATACTCTATTTTTAAAAAATTATTTATAGTTTTAAAGAATTATGCATAGTAAGAATATAAAAGGACAAAACTAGTACTTTATTTAAAATTAATACCGTTCTTGTTGTGCCGATTTCATGTAAGTCGATATGATTTATTTCTATTTTCTATCTTATTTTTTTTGCAGCGCGTTTGCTGCTAGTTCAAGGTTAAATCTGAGGAAGGCCTCTTAATAAGGATAACGAAATCCCAATTTATTAAACAGTATTTTATTTACACGAACATAATTATTACCACGGCTATAATTTATTTACAATATAAATAGTTTTAAATTGCAATAAATAAATATGACTAAGACAAAAACTGGAAGAACAGCTGCCGTGTACTACGTCAAATCTGGTTGATAATTATTGTTAGTACAGTAGATCAGCAATATGATCATTAGTGTGCGTAAGTTATTCCATTTTAAAAGAAAAAAATTATAAAAATTAAATTCAGCTTGGCAGTTAGCTAAAATTGTATATTTTGTTATACACTTCACAAATAAAAAATTTATTATGTTTTTCATGTACTGTGTTTACATATTCTCAATTTTAAGTTATTGCAATTCAATACCCATAGGCTTCAAGCTATTTTTTAGATTGAAGTGTTGTAAGCCGCAATTTAATTAAATAAAATACTCACTTGCCTACTAAAAGTTTATTGCAACTAAAGGTGGCTCCGCAAGTTATTCGCGTTATAGGTTTTATATCTAAAGGGACTTTTATAGAAATATCCCTGACGAGACCTACGTCCATCAAACTTCGCATGAGAGTTTTATGTTGCAAACATCAAAATGTTTTTTAAACTTTTCTAAAGCTTAAGTTATTTTGTATAGAATAGAACTTCGTATTCTTGTGCGAAAATATATTTCTTTATTTTCGGCGACGAATCTAATTCATATTAGAATTTTGATTTTTCATGTAAATGCAAATTTGAGAATAAATGTATAAGGTATTTTATGTCTAAACTTCGTTTAGTTGTATATTTGTATAGTTATTCTATTCTATCCATTTATTACAATAAATGTATGTAGTTTTAAGTACTTATTTTAATCAGAAAAAATATGGAACTAAAGCAACAGCTAAGAAACCGTTTAGCTAATCATCATAAAGTAGTTAAATTTATCTTTAAGACAGGAAATCAAACATATAACGAAAAATAGGTAAGTAGTTGACTTATTGATGTTTGGTTATGCTAGTGGATGACAGATTTCTGTATTATTTTACGTAAATTTATGAAAAAAAGGCAACTTGATTAAGTTTGGTTGATATTTTTAATTCAAAATCGACTAAGCATTTATTATAGAAAAATTTTGAACACTTACCTTGACCAGTTTAAGCAATGCAGCGCCATTGATTTCTTATAAATGGCACTACGGGTTAAAGTTGACATTATTGGAAGGAAATGATGTATTGCTTTTTATGTTATTTTTTACCAAAGAATTTAAAAAATGTAATAGTATCAACAGCAGAAGCTAGCCATCCTAAAGATTTACTCGTGAATAGGAAAAATTATAGTCTAATCAACATATTGACAAAAAAAGTGTACTTAAATGTTATATTGTCATGTTTGCTGATTAATATAAATCAAGTATAATTAAATACATAATAATTTTTGAGAGCGCTATATAGTCGTCGGAAACAAGTTGTTTTAAATGGATTCATATAATTCGATGTCTTTCGTTAATTTACCTAGTTTACCTTAATAATTGGTACGCATAATGTTTAACTGCCCCGGTTTTTACTTTAAATTGATCTAGAATAAAATAATCAATTATAATTTAGCAAAATTTGTATTGTATCCAATTTAACGAAGTTTAGCTGCATAAAAGTTATAATTTAAATTTCCTGGAATTTTTAACCAGTTACATCCACATGATAACACGCATATCTATCTATAATGAAAAATCTTACGGTTACAGTTGATGAGTTGTGAAATCTCCAATTTGTTATGATGCTTATTCAATATTTGATATGGAGTGAAGCGCTAATTCTTATATTTTGAAAATTATATTAATAGTACGTCAAATAGAGCATGCGGTTAACATATTTTTGCTGTGAGGGGAGAAGGTTATGTGGTGTGACATATTAAAATTTAGACATTCGATAGATACAGCAACAGGCATATCTCGTGGTGCTTTCAAATACCCGAATATTTATACTAAGTATTTAAGTTATTAGTAATAGGCAAAATTATTTTGGAATACGGTTTTAATATAAAAATCTGTCAATTTTAGTTAAAATACCTTTCCGTGTGTAAGATTCCCGCATTTGTATACTTTCGTGGGAAATGACTGCTCAAGGCGAATTTTAGTAAAAAAACGATTCCCCTGGGTACCATTACTTGGTATTTGTCCCATAAGTTGCAAGTTACTCTACTATTACTCACAAAGTTGCCGATTTATTCGATTTGGGCATTGAAATAATCGCTGTTTAATAAATTAGTTCTCATGGGTTCTGTATTTACTTCCATCGTTTTTGGCCGTGGACTGTTTGTTTAGTTTTTTAATTAAATGTTTCCAACGCGTGCTGAATTGGTCAGAAAGTAGAAATAAAATTATTATGACCGGCTAGGTATTTGAAAGTTTCGTGGCATAAAAGCCTATTGTTAAATTTAGTAACTAAATTAATCTTGTGAATACTATTTAACAGTGACGCCCGAAGAAGTATTCTTTAGAAGTATTTATGTTTGAGTCCTATGAACCCATGCGTTCTTATATTTTTAAGACAGCTATCTATGCCAATGCTTTTATACGCAAGGTGTTGCGTAATACTCTGTGTCATTAAACTCTTGCAAATGTTGAACGTATCGTTAACTAATTTTTAGCGAAACAATTCTGTTTTAATTTCAATTCATAATATTATGATTTAATATGAATTTTCATACTTGATAGTTGATTTTAATTTTTGAATTTAATATTTTATATTTATTTTATGTTGTGCTTTGTTAAGCTACTGATCGTTTAGTGCGGATCATTATATATAAATTTCACAAAAAAGGCAACCAGATGAAATTCAAGGTTAACGTACCTTTAAGAACAATTGTTTTTATCATACTACTTTACACATGTTATTTCGTAGTAGTACGCTAAGCAAGTACTCGTGTAACTATAATTTCGGCAAATATTCTTATTTTTGGAGATATTGATTAACTTTTTCAAATTATTAAATTCTAAGATATTTTAAATCAAGCACCGCCTTGCCTATTTTATTTGACTATTTAAGTACAATAAGTTGCAGTATACTAGTTAGAAAAGCTGTAATAGCTAAACCAAACATTACAATTTTCATGAGTAAGACGTGTTTCCGTATTTCTGGACCGAAACCCACATGGTATGCTGCTATGATGTTTTGAATTGTCACATTGTCTAGAGTAACATCCACGACGTGAGCCTCTTGGTTATAACAAAACTATTGAGGTTTCGTTTACTATGTTTTTTGTAAAGAATGGTCATTAATACACACTTTGGTATGGTAATTACTTGCTCATTTATTAAAAATTCGGATCTAGCTCCAAGATGTGAATGTATTCAGTACCGGCAAATAAAATGAATATACGGTATAAATGGGTCTTTTAAAGAGATTATAAATACCGTCTCCAGTTTGGTTCTCTATACGAAACAATTGCTACAAAAAGAAGCTTTCAAACAATATATCATATGTTTAATGTACTTGCTTCTATAATCCTATATAAATAATATTGCTGATTTTTGAAGTATCATTAAACCTTCCAATGTTTTAAAAACGTTTGGACACCTCACAATATGTATTAACGTTTTCCAGTTGTTTGCTGTTCCAGACATCTTTGGATATATCATATCTTAATAAATATTTTCACAACTTTCTTCCAAGTTCCTATCTAAATTCTTAGAAAAATGTTTTGTGGTAAATTATCCTATACATATACGTACCCTGTCACTTCGTGTTTGCATACCAAGGACTAAACCTGCAAAAATTATTTTCTGAAACAGCAATCTAAATGCAGCTTAACAAAATTATTAATGAATTATACATTAACAATTTATATTATTGAAATTAATACAAATAAAATTGAAAGGTATCCAACATTTTAATTGTAGTTGCTACAAGAGTTGGTCATAAGCCTATTAGTTAATGGAAAAGTTTTTCTAATAGTCTTAACTATTGAGGTTGAGTGCTTTATCTATAAGTTTAAGTTCTTTGTTGGAATACGGAATCCAAGGCTTTTAACGATTTATAAATTAAAAATTCAATAGAAGTAGCTTTTAAACTTTAGCTCCAGGTACTTATAGTATGCCTCGACGACTTTTAGGCAATTCCCTAAAGTCAGTTATTTAACAAAAGGCACTAGGTTAAATTCACACATGGTATGCTGATGTATGGAGAGATATTGAAATTAACGTAGCACATACGCTTTAGTATACCTTTGAAGCTCAACAAAACAACAGGAATTGTCATAACATAATTTGAACACTAGTTATGTAGTAATACAGTGGAACATGAAAAGCAAAATAATTAGCAAATTATGGAAATTCCAATTCCTTAATACAATACATTTCTGAATAACCTTAGTCAAATGTGTATTTTTCTATATATTTTGACATTTGTAGTCCTAAATGCAGAGATTAAAAAAATATTAATTTTTATTTGTCTTCGGTATAAATATAAGGGTAGGCTGAATACTAATGCGCATATGCTGGTAGAGTGTGAACAAAAACAAATAACAAGATTGAGTAAAAAGTGCATTAAAGTAGAGTCCTTAGGTTTCAAAACCATATATTTATTTTTCAAAGTAGTCACCGTTAAGGCATAATACATTTCTCCCAACGTGTAACAAGTTTTTTTATTCCGTCACTTTCTCAAATTCAGGACTTCACAGCTGCCTTCACCTCATCGTCCGATGTGAAATGATTATCCTTGAGGTATCTCGTATTCCAATCGACGCTGCTTGTTCTCGTCTATGAGACGACGCGGTACCCATCGTACACAGATTTTATGGTATCCCAATTTTCAATAATGAAGCCGACACGTTCCTTGAATATTCCTATATAGTTTGCGATACACTTTTGAGTGATTCACCGGCGATTTTGAATCAAGTTGCCGACGAGTTTGCGATGTGTAGCGTCTTTGGCAATCATCGGACGTCCGCGGCTATTGCAGGCTCTTAACCATGAAATTTTATTACCCATCGATTTAGTAGACCTTTCAACAACATCGTCACCATAAACAGCCTTTAAACGACAACGAATCTCAGTAGGAATCACTTTTTCAGCAATTAAAAATTCGATAACAGCACGCTGTTTAACTTGCGTTGACATAGTACCACACACGTCTCCATATTTCCACTTCACGAAATACACTGGATGAACGCAACGACCTCAAACCTGCGCATGCGTATTGAGGGGGAACGTTACTTCCACACGCCTACTGGCGCCCTTCTGAAGGTCTTTTCGTTTGCGGTCTACAAGCATGTGCGCATTACCTTTCAGCCTATCCTCGTATTATTATTAAAGGTATGAATTATTGTAATTCAACCCATAAACGTAGAAAACTATATTCTTAATTTAAAAAGTACACTTAGTTAGGTTAACGGTTCGAAGTTGCCGTCTCTTTAACTTCAAAATGTATACAATAAATTTGAATCCTACCGCTTTAGATTGAAGGTTAGAGGATAGAACGTTTAAGGCTGTCTTAAAGTTGGCACCATAACTAAATGACGTAGCTCAATGAAATATTGAGCTGAATCATCCACTAATTTGACTGCAGGATCTAATCTTTGTCGCTCAGCATATATAAACGCTTCAATCAAAGGTAGGCATTTTGTGTCGATTACTACTGATATAAAAATACATAATACAGTGAGTAATATGGAATCGTATATAAAAATTTCATTTTAAATATCAACTTTTACAATCTAGGCATATATGTATATAAAGTGTAACCCTGAATACATATCATATAGGTTAGTTCAAAGTTTCCTACGTATTACGTGGAAAAGAAGGAAATTTTGCGGTTTATGCGGAATAGGCAGAGCCAAACTAGTCTAAAATTGATGCACCATCATTGTAGAATGAAACATTTGTAGGTAGATTGCCTTCTATATTTTCTTTTTTGCATAGAATTATATAGATAATAACATGGGATTATCTAAATTTCAGCTCCCAGTGAGCTAAGAAATGTTGCCATAGAGCGTGATTTAGACACAACCACGCCAACCAAACCCAATACATAACCTGAATTTTGGTGGGAAGAATTTATTATTAAATTAAAATAGGGAATTTATTTATAATAAATGTACGAAATGAACTACTGAAATGCTTTATTTCACAGTAATTGCATCAACAAATTACAAAACCAATTAATAACAAAATTTGACAAATTCAAACTGTTAATTTGAAAAATGATTGAGAATGGATTAAGCTATGACATGAATTTTTTTCATAGCCCATTAGGAACTGAAATTTAAATGATCGCATGCTATAGAATCAGGCAGTTCAAATGGAGAAAATAAAGAAGGAAATACTTTAACTAAGAGCTATCTAGTTACAGCTGACTTTTAAGTATTGTGACGTATTTTAAAAACAACCAAATAAGAATAAGGTCTTTTAGAATACCACAGGCGAGGAACAAAACTGTAATGAAAATACAGATAAAAGTCATGGATTTATAAGCCCGGAAACGATGCATGCTCAAAATAAAGAAGTTGTTTTGAAAATGGCTTAACTAAAGTGTAAAAGAGGAGGACGACAATCAGAACTAGAAAAAGAAAGGAGCCTTATGGGATTTTCTGGAGTTGGAACAGGGTTACTAATGCCATGGGGTAGCTTACGAGTGGGCGTGTAAGTTTAGAACTATACTAGGCCACTTCGCAAACTATTTGTCTAAAACTCACTATTACTAGATACAATATTTACAAGGCCTTTTTCCAGTGTGAATTGTTATTTACTTTTACTCAAGCTTGCTAAACGTTCTCATTTAGTACACAACATATACGTATACGAGTCGTAACTCTCTTTTTTTTACTCTTACTAACCATTAATCACAATTTTGTAACTGTCTATCGTTGTAGAAGAATATAGGTGTACACCTTTCAAAAATGTTACTTTAATTATATTTGTAAATCTTTGGTTATACTTCAAATGTAATTTACTTTTATTTAATCCGACTTTTGTAATTTTCCTTTGATCAAAGGTGTTTGACTGTTAATTATTTTAAACCGAATGCATGCTTTAACTTTTGTAAAACTTTATTTCACAACTATTCACTCTTTGAGTGGTTATATTCTATTAATAATGTAGTCCTCTATGCGTTGCAATTACACGTATCTATTAATAACTTAATTTAACAAAGTACAGTATTTATTTAAACAATAAATCAGAAATCATATATACAAGTTATTTTGAATATTTACAGATGTCCACTTTTAATTTAACTGACGGCCGTTTAGTTTATTTGATCAAACGTAGATGGCACGGCGATAGCCTTTATTGATCGATATTTCATCGATGCAATTGATATGAAGGTTAAAGATCTCAAAATGGCGGTAGCAACTTTCATTGTACAAATTAATTTTCTGTTTATGTGCTTAATGCGGATGCAAATTGATTAGGTAATTCTCATGTAGTATGCAATTGTTGATAATTAAACCAGAGTTTTGAATAGCGGATCTGGAGAGAGTCGACGGGCAATCAAAGGATGTCTCAATCTACAGGGCCGAACCTCCCCCTGTCTTTGAACGGGGTCTAGCGTCGAACTTTAAGGAAGGCATGGACTGCTTTCACACAATCCAGTAAGTGTTTGCCTTTATAAACAGTTACTGACTAGATGATAATTGAATTTACGAGATCTGTTACTTGAACTTGGAGCTGCGAAATGCACGTTAACGAACGTGCAAGTCAGTTCCTTGAACAGTCAATAGATTGCGCTGTCCCGTCACCTTGGAGCACTACGACCCGTAACAGAAGTAGTGACCCTTTACCTTAAATTCCTATTTTATACGATGTGCGAGAAATCGCATGATTTCTAAAAATCTACGTCTCGCATTGTTTGAGTGATAAAGTGAAGACCCCACTCGTGATTGCACAAATCTTGTCACAGCCGAAATCTTGGACCATAGGCTCCTCGAGCGTACAATACAGCTTCCAATTCTTTCAAGTTTGGATTCCAAAAACTGTTGTTAAATGTAATATGGACATCTGTTGGCGTGAATTCATTTATCAGGTGAAACATTGGTTCACTAATAAATAAACAAAATGTACTAGCTGAAGATTTTTCTATGGCGTAACGCTTCGCATGCGCTATAGCGTTAGAATCCCATCCGTATACATTTTGCTACTCTCCCCTATCTGCGCAGCATTCAAGTCAGATGTGTGTCCATGCTGTGTCACCTGCGACAAATTATTGAGCTCCAACGTCCGACCTTCCTAGAGAAAGATTCAAAGATCTACTAAAATGTTGTAACACAATTGAAGATAAAAATCGGAAATTAACTAATATAAACTTAAAACAAATTTTTCACAATTGTGCTAACTGCATTAATTTATTTTTCTTCATCAGAACTAACCTTACTTCTACAGCAAATTGTATTACTCGTGCACATGAAAAAGCAAAAGTGTTAGAGCTACGAAGATCTAGGAAACAACAGGTATGTTACAGTTTCCAGACATTTACCTTAGTGAATTTGTTGAATTTTTACGTACTAGTTTCAGTTTTACCGTCATTCTAAGACATATCTAATGAACTACTTCTATCGCCAAATTCAGCATGAGTCTCAAGTTCAATGCTGTAACTCTCCGGTTCAACACCATACACTTCATTGGAACCTTCTATTCTAGACTTAGTTGGAGATATACATTAAAATATTTAGCCACACTAGAGATACAGCTACATTATGATGCACTTGAAAATAGTACAACGATACATTGCTAATGGATAGTAAAATAATGATCACTTGCAGTTAAATATATAGAATAAATGCCCAGAACTCTTGGTAAAATTAAGATGATATTAAACAAAGTTCTGAGAAGAAGATTAAAATTGCAAAAATAAACTGTCAATCAACAGATTAAACGTCAGAGAGTTCCAAACCGATAATACCATAAACACTGATATTACACGAATCCGAATATTAAAAATCTGATGTAAAACAACACACGATTAAAATATTATTTACGTTTATTTTGGGAATGATTCTTGGAACTGTGACTCATTCAAATTACTAGACACCTGAAACGCTCCTTAACTGCAGTGGTTTTCTCACATAGCTTGCTTGAACACATATTTTTAGAGAACTCGAAAAGTACACCTAGAAGGGCATCAAAGCACAAAGCTGTATAAAGCTTTAAAAGAATTCTTGAAGTCGTTTTCGAGAACATCGTAAAAAACTGTATAAAGTTTTAAAAGAATTGCTGAAGCCGATTTCGAAAATATTGTAAAAAACTTGAAAATCGTAAGAATAAAGTGGTACTTCCAGTCGTTTGATTTGAGCTAAATTCTTATCGTCGTACACCAGAAGCTAAAAATCATTCCCACAAGCTCAATGCAAAATAATGTATATAATATCTTACGAATATTCAACCACTGTCGGCAACGCTGCAGTGTTGGTATTATCGAGGCCGAATACAATAGCGTTACGTCACTGTAGGGAATTGTGGACACCGCCGTTCTCTGGTTTTATACTGGAGAACGGAGTTAGTATGCGGAAAACACCCTATTTATGAAGATATTAAAACCCACTTTTAGAGTGAAGACAAGAAAGCATAATAAACGATAAGTGCTAATTACTTTGACTTCTCTGTCTATTATGGAGTCGCAATTCAAATAGGGGAGGGGCCCCTTAGTAGTATGTCTCTATAAGGCAGTTATTATTTGTTGTTATAAGAGGTACCGAAAGTGGTGCACCCTGCATATGAAAGGATAATTATCTATAAGCTATTGAAAATATCTATTTAGACACAACCTGTAAGTTGT
Organism: Phrixothrix hirtus; assembly: GCA_024586415.1. NCBI lineage: Eukaryota > Metazoa > Arthropoda > Insecta > Coleoptera > Phengodidae > Phrixothrix > Phrixothrix hirtus. Next base: position 4,319 of record JAHWXV010694548.1, on the reverse strand, counting down.
TCCATCTAATTCTGTGAAGATGTGCTATTTTAATGAATATAAATAAAAATAAACTAATGTTCAATCCGGCCACCAGGTATGATGTTATTAGTCTTTCATGCAGTAAATGCCATCTTGAAGAATTATAAATTTATCTCGAAACAAATGGCTGTTTTAAATTTTTGAATAAACTGCTAGGTCGAGCAATAATGTTATTGTACTGTATCGATAACAACTCGATATTATAATTACTGAGTCATGCTCGGTTATATACCTTTTTTAGATAAACATATTATTGTCAAGTTGAATATAGTTAAAATAATAAAATAATTGCCATTTAAATTTAACAAATATAGACATTGTAAATATTATTGGATTTATAGAATTACATTTACGAGTATTATATGTTTTTTTAAATTGCCAGTCGGAATATTTTTTAAAACTCTTCTTGAAGTTGCCAGACTTTATATTTAACGAAATGGTTTTCTGTGTTTACTAACATTTATTCTGCGCTATCGAAAACATTATTATCAAGGCTAGTTACCTAATATCTATTAATTTAATGAAAGTTAAGAAATGTAGCTATATCTTATTTATCAGCGAATCTACTCTACGAACATAAAATGTTTACCGTAAACTTCATCCAAATTCTTGTACTATTGTAAGCAACTACTTATGGAAATTTACGCACCATTAAGGTATAATCAAGATACATATTATTTCTTATCAGAATCATAAAATACACAATCAAAATCAGTATTGTAACCTAAGCCAGGGTACGTTACATTTATTACTTCCAATTAATTCAACGTACTATCTAGAATGTTTGGGTAGCAAGTTGTCGAAATTATAATATAAAGCATGGTAGCTCTTTATAGTCCTCTTTATACAAACGTTAGATAACAAACTAATAAAAGCATATAATTTTTGTGTATTTGTATCTGTAAATAATGCAAACAAGTAAACAGCAACGTTCTTCGCTGTTTTTACAGTATACAATTTATAGTTAGTGGCCATGTGAAAAAGAAAAACATAAAATAGTTGTATGTTTCAAAATTTTAATTACTAAAGTAGCAATCTCCCGTAATGTAAACTGTTCCTAATTCCAACACTTACATAGATGAACATTAAAATGAAACTAATCGATACAGTTAATTAGCTGCAGAAACAATTTAAAGAGTATTCTTAGAAACCGATTTGTATTTAGATAATGCGGAAAAGGGCATAGCTTATTGTGATTCGCAAATGACTATAGAATTTTAATGAATATCTTGCTTAAAACAATTGAGACAAATTTTTTATACAATTCCAACTTCAAATACCCAAATAAGTTGTAGTTTCTATGAAGAACGAATAAAAATTACAAAATAGTAGAAAACTTATTTGTAGAGTAAGATTAATACTGTTTCCTTATGTAGCGTTTAGATATGATAGAAGTTTGAATAACAAATATTTGATTGAAAATAATTGTTTAAAGTGCTTTAACCTTCCGGCACGTTGCAAGAATTTAACTAACTATAAGTTTTCAAGATATTTTATGAAATTTATAACTTTTACCCTTCAATAAGAATAAGAATTAAAACAAAGTTTTAAAGTTCAATTTGCTACATACCTAATTTACTAATAATGTATAGGTTGCTTATTGTATAGAAATTATAAATAAACAATTTATTTTGATTCCAAGGAATATTTTTGTGATTTATTGATAACTGATCACATTAAAGATAACTGCAAAATATTTTTAATTGTAATAATGTTGTAGTAAAAATACAAACAGCATGCCTATTAGAAGTACTATGAAAACCCTATCTAACCCCAACTAGAGTCAATACAGTTGATGAAGATTATAGGATAATTCAAAATAATGTTTTCTTATCAATTCTACTATTTCTGTTTGATTAAATACTTCTATATTTGAAAAACAAAACGGAAAATCTGGGAATCTAATTTACATTTGTGTGTCAGTTATTTTAAATTTAGCTACAGTATAGTATTTTTGATTGTTTTGCTCTATTTTAAGACGAGTGTTTTTAATGTTATTAGCTTTTATTAAAAATGGAAAGCATATATTTACAGAAGAAAGTTATGTCAAAGAGACATTTGATATTTCTATGTGAAGATACAAAATATTTGCTGCCTGAATTTTAAACCCGATGGAAAAAAGCAAGAATACAAAAAGCTAAATTTTTGCAGACTAATAGACAATAGTTAGATGATGAGTTCTCAGGATCATTTGAAGAATCTGATGAGTCTTTAGCACCTGAACATAAACGAGGACGACCATGTAAGTCATAGGAAGGGAAGAATCAGCAGACGGAGTAACATAGAAAATCAATTAAATTATTTCGGTAATCAGGATTATACCATATCCGTTAAACCTACATTCAAGGGCAGCGCTTAACATCGTCAGGAACTGAGGAATTTATTTATTAAATATTAAATTAGGGACACTTCTTGTAGCGTCGATTAAACTCTAGCTGTTTACATAAATTTGGACTAAAGCAAGTGTAAATGCACATATCGTAAAAAAAGGCTAGAAGATAAACAATGCGCACTTTTTCCATTATACAAGTAACTTAAACAAGCTAAAGAAGCATGCCATCCAGATAAACCGAAAATTGAAGTTACCGATGTTAATTCCAAAATAAGACTGGAAGTTCTTCTAAATCACACTGCTGCAATACTTGCAAATGTAAAATCTTTGGAATCATCAACCGACTAAATTTTATATAGCATATGGGGTTGCGATGGTTCCTCTGGAAAAAGAGAATACAGACAAATATCTTCAGGTGAAAGTTAATTTATATCCGGAAGCGATTTATTTATATCTTCTTTAGTGCCTATTAGGCTTGTGGATGATGCAAGTAAGAATTTTGTGTGGCAAAATCTAACTCCTTCATCTATTCGATATTATTGGCCAATTTCGATAGATTTGTCAAAGATAGCTACAGAAAAAGCAAAAATTGTGTTGAAGAAATTGAAATCTAATCTAGTATCTTCTATTTCCACCAGTTTAATAAATGAAACACTTCTTTCAATAAAACATGAACGTTTTCTACTATTATGGATGAAAAAGTTGTCCAAGTGCTAAATAACACTCCATTTGCTTCTACTTGTAATGCATATCTTACAAAACCAACTGAAATGAACAATTTTGAACACGTCAAGCAGTGCTGAGAATAAAGACATAGATTTAGACTGTCATCTCTACATTCATGAATTCATGTTATGGGGTTAGTTCTGCACGTTTCATGCAATTTATCGTTTATAAAATGGTCAGCAGTTACAGCGCAAGACAAAAATGAAGAAGAAATTAAAGAGCGGTAAGACGATTTCGAACTTAACTCGGATTAATAATGGACAATCTTTGACAAGTAAGTGACAACGCTAATGTTTACAAAACTGCGAGAAGGTTTTTCGGTAATTTTGTGCATTAGAAATTCCAAGCATTAATATAGAACTGGTGAAGCGATTTCATATCATACTACAAATTATGTTGAGTGGTATGAACAAATTTGGAGATTATGCATTTACAACTGCCGTATTATATGTAGATGAATATAAATAGTAATAAATATCAAATTCTTTTCATAAAGTACTGACTCATGGAGCAAATATAAGTCGTTTTACCTCCAAGTCAGCTCTCTGAAACCACAAGAGTTCCTAAATAAAAATTAAAAAATTATACCATGCAAGAAAATGTTCTCGATTTGCTACTAATGAAGATGATTTTACGCTTAATTATATAGACTTGATACATTTATTACCAGTTTAGGAATGTATACATCGAAAAATACTTTCGAACTTGGTGACTAACCTAAGCAGTTATTATTAAATTTAATAGAATATACTAATATCTAATAAAAATTGGTTACACTGTTACCATTTAATTTTACATAAAAAAATTACCTTTTATCTGTATTTACGTTTTTTCTTAATATAAAATCAATAAGCTTACTGTATTTGTTGGATTTTATTAATGCATATTCGATATTTCTTTCTTCTTAAATGATTTAATGAATTTCATAATATTGAAACATTTCTTATCCTGAATTGGTCTTAAATAAAGTATCATTATAATTATAACATTACTCTTTTGAAGCTTATCAATGCCTTTACATATGTTTAAAACACAGACTGAAATAGTTAGCAAAAAATTATTACAAGTGTCAAATTTGATCTCAAAAATTAATCAATTATTACCTAATTTCAGCCCAACAGATTTACCAACTTTGATTAAAAAATTCCTACTCCTTTTTTATGTTGCAATTCCTGTCACTGAGTATATATATATATATATATATATATATATATATATATATATATATATATATATATAT
>JAHWXV010694503.1:0-10102 GCA_024586415.1 Phrixothrix hirtus | reverse complement strand
ATATATATATATATATATATATATATATATATATATATATATATATATATAATGCAAGTTAAACATAATAACAATAATGTATAAAAAGGTTGTTGTAACAAAGTCAAGTGAGGTAAATAGGTGTAAAATGGACAGGATATTCAATGTCCATCCAAAAAAGAGCAGTTTTAGTGATCATGTAATGTAAGCAACGTCTCAATACCATTTTCTAGCCATTTGTTTAAAATTTCTCACAAAATTGTGAAAACCATCAAGGTTAAGTGAAGTTTCGAACCACGTGAAAAAGTTGACCCAGAAAATAAGAAGCCCTAATAGAAACTCGGGTTTAAATAAAAGACAATTACTCCATCATTAAATCTACATAATAGAAAATAGACCAAATATTACAGATTTCTATGGTCCAAAAATTTGGAAGCTGTTTGCTGAATTTCATCATCAAATCAGTATTTAACCAAGAGTCTTAAGAACATGTTGATGTTCGAATGAATTATTGATTGATAGTTGACGGTCTTCACTAAAAATAATTTAAAAGTTAAAATACAATATTATTCTACGTTAAAATATTAAAAGTTAAAACAATTTAAATAAAATAAATTCACTGAAGCATAAGTGAAAATAAATCATGACAACTGCAGTACTAATCAGATGAATCATTTAAATCTGGATTATTTACCTGGACAACATAAAGGAATTAATTATTTCCACATTGTAAATAAATTTGGGCATAAAAGAGCTCATAGTGCATCTAATTTTAAATTTCAACAAATAATGTACCTTTCGTATAATGGCGAACCATTGTACGGTTGAAGAGTATTGAAAGCTTTTTCGAATTAGAAGACACGTTTATTAATGAAGCAAAGTATAGATATTTAATTGACAATAATTTGTGCACTGGAGGTGTTTAAAATATTAAATAAATTCAAATTAAGAAACTTTTATGAAACAAAGCGCTACGCGTCGTCACAACTGGGACAAGATAGCAAAAAGGACACCGGTCGTAGCCTATCGGTTTACCGAATAAAGTGAGAAAACGTGACTATATATATACAAGGTCGGTCAGAATTTGTTTATATTTTAATTTTTAATGCTTATTTCATTGTAATTATGTATGTAATACAAACTACAATGAGTAAATACGGGTTGTGTTTTATGCTGTGGCAAAATAACTTAATGTTTATTAACAAAAGAGAAAATAATTGTTGTAAAGTTAATACATTCGTGCATGTACATATAGTAGCGCGAACTAAATCATTGATTTCCCTACACTGCTTCACGATTAGCCTAGTTTTAGATAACAGTAGTTTATCTACCTGGCAAACTTAAGATAAGCGCATAACCATTAGGAATTTAGAATTTGACAAGATTTATTAATGATTCCATGATCTATAAGTAATTGACTGATTTTAAATTAATAAACCCAAACTGATTTTTTTTAAATATAACGGAGGTGACGTAATAATCCAACAGATAAGGCATTACACAGTTTACTAAAGAAGTGATTCTATTAACTTGGAAATCTTTCAAATGCATTGTAATACAACTGAAAGCAAGTTTATAGAAACGAAAAAATGATTATGCTGTTTATAATTATAATATAAGAAAAATAGTTTCAGATTTCATTGAATTTGTAATAACAAAATAGGTCAATTTAAATTAATTTGTCTTGTGAATAATGCAGACTATCATTATACATCGTAGATAGATAGAACAGTACCTTTATATAGTAACCTGATCATCAGTATTTGATCAAACCCATTATGCACTTCCGCATTTTTAGATAACGAATTCTGTTCTTAAACCACCACAATTATTTGAATGGATAATTTACTATCACTCACAGTTATAAAAAGGTTCAACCACACACCCTATTGCATCTAAAAAAATATAAAAATTAATTCTAGTCCAGTAAAACGACATGGATACTTTGTTAACCGTTTACTTTCTATTTATTACAGCCAATGTCTATTAATTGTAACAAATACCAAACAGCATTTATAATATTAATTGAATAAAAGGAAACAAATTCATTTTAGTTTGATGCAATGGATTTTATATTAAATAAATTTAGAATAATAAATGCAATACAAAACAAAGTAACATGTTCTTTTACAGGTTAATACCAAGATTAAGTATATGCGTTTGCAACGAATATAAGCTTCCGAGTCGCCTCCTATAAGTTAGAATTTGTGAACTAGAAGCGACGTTATCACGTTTACGTTGAAAATGAAATGTTGTCACTTTTCTAAAATTACGATAACAAAATAGACTGATATATGAAATTAAAATTTCGTTGTTAAACTAAATAAACTCAAAGTTATTAAATTATTAATAAATAAACAATCATTTGCAACATCCGAATCTTCCAACATATAAAAGTTATCGGTTGTTATTAAGCACTCGGGTGACTAAGAAAGCTGGTTATGACCTTTGAGGTGGTAGATCTATTCTGTTTAGTGACGGATGCATCTCAGCAACTTCGGGTCAGCGAATTTGGCAAAATGGTGACATACAGAAGAATGCTTAAATGTTGTTATCAGTAACGTTTAACAAACCTTTGTTAATTTTTTTAACAATGACAGTCTGCGTGTTTGTCAGTACAGTTTGTGGTCGAGGTTCATGATTTGAGTGAATAAACTATCTTTGATGAGTTTATAGGTGAGTTTTAGTACATGTCAATAACTGACTTGTGGGTGAAGGCAGTACGTATCAGTAATCGGTTCTTCAAGCAAATTTCCTGCTTAATTTGATGAATAATAACTGCAGTGGTGATTAGCTTTAGTTAACTAAGACAGACAGTAAAATAATGCATACTATAATCAAGCAAAATCGCGAGTATGGCAAAAATTTAATTTGGTTTACATTTGGTAACAAATGTAATTGTTTAGCTCTCATTACAGCCAGCTAGTGCAAGCTTTTGGATGATGCTCTCTTGTTTCTGTGGCCAACCTCTCCTTTTATACGGTTTTGGTGGTCGCCTACTTTCTGGTTGCAGACTTCATTTTAATGGTGGGAGCGTAAATGTAAGATACGGCTTTTGGATTAGCCGTTTTGCGCTGTTGACATTAGTCCCGTATTTTGACTGTTAAGGGTTCTCTTTTTAGAACAATAAATTTTTAACAAAGCAAATTATTTAAATATTTCAGATTAATAACAGGCTTCCTTCAATGAACTTTATTCATTATTTATTTATAGTTGATAATTTATAACATTAGATTCTGATTTCCGGGAATTCCGGTCTACGTGTATTTTTATTTCCGGGAATAGTGATAACGATCTGCAGGTGTTCCCTCTGCATCGACTGCACAAAGTTTATTTTTTCTCTGGGAAATATATATTTTGTAACGGTTATTTTATTAATTATATAATATAATTGTTTAAACACTTTCTGAATTGAACACACAGAGTTCGTCGGTGAAGCGGGAAAATTTAAAACTACTGTATCTACAAAAGTATTTATTTTAACGTTAGCGTTCTTACAGTTTTCTGTTGAGTTAGACTTGCCATTTATTTTTTAAAAATAATACTTGACAGGTGGGCACCATTACGATCTACGCATTCTTGTAGTCTTATTCCAAAATTTTCCATTACTCGCCGTAACATTTTCGGTGTAATACGTGCAACTTCTTCTTGAATTTGTAGTTTTAATTCCTCTAACGTTTGCGGTTGCTCAACGTACACCTTGCTCTTGAGCCAACTCCAAGGAAAAAAATCGAATGTGGACAAATCAGGCGATCTAGCCGGCCATGCTTTGATATGGTTCGGAAAGACTTCCCTTAAAGCAGCGATATACATACGAGCAGTATGACTGGTAGCACCATCTTGTTGGAACCACGTAATCTCGGGAAATTGAACCAGTTCTTGCCTCAAAAATGTTGTGGCCATGTTTGCGTAACGAACTGCAATAACGATTGTAGCATTTCCTCGATGGTCTTCACAAAATAATGGTCCAATAGTGCCAGATGATAAAAGAGCGCACCATACCTTAGGACTATGCAAGGGATTCTCATGTGGCTGAACCGGGTTTTCAGCGGTCCAATATCGGCTATTCTGTTTATTTACACAGCCGTTAAGATGAAAACGGGCTTCGTCTGACATGAGCATATGGTTGATTAAGTTTTCTTCCCTATCCAAACGCTTAACGATTAACCAAATCAGCTTCTTTTAGTTCTTGGACAACTTGAATTTTGTAGAGGTGAATCAATAAGTCCTTATGTAGGATTCGTCGCATCGACAGTTCACTGATATTCAATATTAATGCATGTTTAATCGCAGGATGTTTTGGACTACGCGTTATGGCAGTTCGAACTCCATCAATGTCTTCTGGCGTTCTAACACTTCTTGCTGCTCCTTTATGTTTTAAATTTAAAGTAGATCCAGTTTCTTTAAACTTTTGTACCCACAATTTAATTGCATGAATAGACGGTACCCGCCCATGACGCGGAATATTGTAATGATTGAGAAATAACCTTCTCACAGTTGTCGCTGAGTCGCCATTTTTATAAAACGCTTTAACGGAGAAAGCACGATGGGTACCTAACCACTGTTCTATGTTTACTAAATGGCGTTAACCTCAGCGCTCTCACCCAAACGTCAAATGAATTACAGAGTTTTTAATTTTGCCCACTTCACTGACAAACCTTGTATTACATCTTTCTAGTTAGTTGACTAGTTCATTCGGTATTACTAGTGGATATTTTTATAATAATTTAGATTATAAATATTTGCACTTTTACTAAACCGATATATGTTGTACTAATTTTTTTTGGTTAAATAAATCGAAAAATCATTTATAGCAAGTAATGAATTGGCCGAATCAAGCCTTAACGTTGTCAGACTTTTGGGTCTATTAAAGTTAATTCGCACTTCACTAGATAACCAAAACCCTGGAATTGAACTTTAAAAGTTGTGCACACGTTACAGCATACTCATACTGTGGAAAATAAAGGAGACACATTAAATTAGATACTTGCATCATAGTGTTTTACATAATTATATTGTGTATGTGAATTTTTAAACAATATTAATTACTTTTACAGATATTATTCCAATGTTCTTGTGAGCCAGCCAGAATATCTTTTATACACTTTTATGTAAACTTAAACATAGTTTGCGTCAAGTATATTAAATTAGCGCAGCATTTGAAGATGTACAAGGTTTGTATAAAAAGTATAGGGAACAATTTTTTTCTAATGTGACTACACGTTGTAGCGCGCTCACACCGCGCAGGATCGATAGCGGGAGTCTTACCTTGAACACATGTCAAGCAGCAGTCACGTGCGAGCGTTCGTTTAGGCTAGATCGTATTTTTAATGGACCCCTGTCGAGTGACTCGGTGCAAGCCCAAGATGTAGCGAACGATTGAACAGCGGTATGCTATCAAGTTTTGTGTTGAAGTGAAGAAATCGGGTACGGAGACGTTGGGCATGATTGGGCAAGTGTTCAAGAATGAAAGCATGTCACAAATTGCAGTTTTTAGGTAGCGCAAGCTTTTCAAAGATGGCCGAGAGAGGGTGGAGGACGAGCCTCGGTCTGGACGGCCGTCAACGTCAAGAACCGACGACAACGTGCAACGTGTGCGTGAAGTGCTGAATTCAGACCGCCGGTTAAGTGTACGCATGATCGCAGATCATAATGGCATTGATAGGATGACCATTTATACTGTTATTACTGAAAATTTGGCGATGCGAAAGCTCTGTGATGAAAAACGGCATCGCGATTATTCCCTAACCCCCTTACTGTCCAGACTTGGCACCGGCAGACTATTTTCTCTTCCAAAAAGTGAGATCCTCCCTCAAAGAACACCACCATGGGACCCTAAGTGCTGTCATAGAAGCTTTCACAAGTACCATTAAGGACCATCCGGAATCCGCCTACTAGGGAGCCTTCGAGTCATGGAAAAGCCGCTGGCAAAATTGTGCCAACGCTCAAGGGAGATATTGTAGCAATATCTGAAATAAATCTATTTTTCCGAAACTTTTCCTGATACTTTTTATACAAACCCTGTATGTAGGTTTGATTATCGATCTACGTACACATGTGCACCTTTATCGTCTGCAATAAATTGTTCTGGAATTTTTAATTGTTTGATGTGGTTAATAGTGTAAGTCAAACTACCAACTTTCAAGAGTTCTTAAAGACAAATTCCAATTTGACCAACTGGATTGGACCAGTCCTTGTCCAGGAACAAACCAAATTATCCTTGAGCAGAACAGATACGGTTTGGTTTAACCAGCATCAAGGTGAGACATAAATTGATCATTGCACTAATAATTTCCCTTTAAAAAAATATAACAACAATTTATGTATTTATATTATTAAACTGAATGTTTGCAAAGCACAGAAAGTAGCATCAAAAAATTCATTTTCATACATAAGCAAACAATTCAGCTACATTATTTCTGTATGAAAGCAAAATTCAGAAACCGAAGCTCAAATAAGAAGCTTTTCTCGACTCACATCTTCAGGAAATTAAACAGCTTATCTAGGTAAGGGGGAAAATTGATATATTGCCAGTTCTACCTAAAAGTGGGTATTTTTCAAGAGATACTACAACTTTTATTAATAATATCACTAAATCAGCTTATAACTGGAAATAAATATATTTTTCATTAGACGTTACTTCAAAGTTGTTGCTTCGAAATGAATCTAATGCAGGTCTTTTGTGGAAATAATGAGAGTAATTATCGTGTACGTTATTAATGAAGGTCCATTATTTAATTGCGGTAATCGAGAACTTCATCTATAAAAATCAATGTGGTGTGGTGTTTTAATGAAAATCAATTTCCTAAATAAATTTATTAAACAAAAACGTTACTAGGGCTCGTTAATGTGATTTTCTTAGTAAACCCATTTCTGTTACACAGGTGACAGAAGGGTTGCCTAACTGCCGGTCAGAATTAGAAGCAATAGACCAATGGTTGAAAAATCGTTGAAAAGTGAAAATCACCCGAAACCGCGATTTTCTATAAAATTTGTCATATATTTAATTTTTCACATACTACTTAGTCAATATTCAAACCACAAAGAAAACAAATACCGTAAGTTCAAAGAATCTGGAAAAATACACGATTTTTTGTTAATTTAATAAAACTTTGTCCACAGTTTGTGAAAAATTGAAAAAGCAAACTACGCAATTTACCATTCTTTGTAAATTATGGCCGATATTTTTCATGAATTTAATAAAACTATGGGCTGTAAGTTTAAGGGTTTTCCAAAAATTTAAAGTTCTATAATTGCAAGGCTTTTAATTTAATAAAAATTTGTCGACCATAATTCATGAACAGCAAAATACTAGCCGATAAATTTATATTTCATCATATTATGTATTTGTTCAAATTTTTTCAACTTAATTTTTTTGTAGACTGCGATTACTGTCCTTAACAAATATATTTGTTGGCAAATAGTTCAAGTTAAGAAGTAATTGTTAAAATAGATTATATACGAGGGCCACGCTGATAATATTGAGATATGACAAATCTTGTGACTGTGAATTATTTATACGCAAGCGTTAAAGTTCGATATACAAAAGTACGCGAACAACAGCACCTCTCGGCTAATTGTATTCAGATAGCTTTGGTGTACATTTCAATGTTTGGATTCATGTAGTTAAAATGAGAATACTGTCACCTTGCAATTTTCCTTGACTCTAAAGTTGGTCCACCTGAAGAAGAATATATACTGAAGCATCAATCCTCATGGTTTAGACAATTTTACAGGAGAATGTACGAGAAGAACTCGCCCAGCAGCAATTTTAGAAAGTGTGCCCGTAGTTTGATAAATATCGTGGTAATACTTCCCAATACAGTGACAATCAATACTCTGAAAGCGGCTTAAGGGTAGACAATATCAGAAAATCCTAGTTAAGTTCGCTACTCACTTTGAATTGCACGTTTAGCCAAGATAAGCTAGTAAACTTTATTGTGAAAGATCTTAAGGAACAATGGTAAATTTTTAATGTAAATCTGCTACTGGAAATGGAAGTAGCCTTACCTGAAGCCCCAATGGCAATTGCTAAATACGGATCAGTTGTATAATGTACCTTCAAGAATAATCATATACTTAGTGTTGTAACTAATTTAACATCTTATTGCTATTACTTCCTGTTAAATACTTTAAAATTTTATTGAAAAGCTAAATTGAAAAATGTAAAATTAACAAAACTTAATACACGATGTGAAATTAACCTCGTTTATCAACATGTTACAGGCTAAACTGGCAATAACGCATACCGCAGATAAAAATCATGAGTATTTAACCACGGCCGGCAAAGCTACAGTGCAGCGAGGCGTGGTACATCGGAACTCGCGATGCTAAACACTGCTAAGTCGATACAAAATCGGTAAAAGGCGGCGCCGCTGTTCTCAAGTCGATACTGCTACTAGGTAACGCTCGTGGAACACCCTGTATGTCAAGATGTTAGTGACTTACCTTTGGAGTGGAGATAGACCCTCTAATGACACTGCAGATGCAGGATAAAGACTGAAAAGAAGATATTCTAAACTAGAAGTGCTCACTATTTGTGACGGCTCCTTGTCACAGGCTAAACTGATAATAACGCATGTAGCAGAAATCGCGAGTGTTTAACCACGGCCGGCAAAGCTACAGTGGAGCGAGGTATGATTCGTCGTTACTTGCGAGGCTAAACACTGTAGTAATAAGTCGAAATTGGTAAAAGGTGGGCGCCACTGTTCTCAAGTAAAACTGCAATCAGGCGATGTTTGCGAAACACCCTGTATATCACGATGTTGGTGACCTACCCTAAAAGTGGAGACAGACACTCTAGTGGTACTGCAGATACTAGATTAAACTGAAAAAGAGAAATGTTCTAATGCTAAATATGCTCATTTATATATCATCGCCTTGTATATAAAAGTCAATGAAAAATGCTAACTGAAGATTTAAATATTATCTACGTTAATTGCAAAACTTAGGGTGTAAGGTGCCTTAAATGAAAGAGCTAAGGGCAGGTTTTCAGAACTGACCATTAACTAAATCAACTTTAAATTTTTAAGGGAGTGTTATTTTTACTCAGAAATAAATGCTTTATGACTTTTATTCCTAAAAATTATTAAATTACTATTTAACTTTTCGTACGCGCACTGTATAACTAGGATTGCACGTTAGGTTTCACATTGATGAAATAATAACGAAAATTGAGCACAAGAATACCTTTATATAATTTCAGTTCGCACGAAAATACACATATATACATATAAATTCAATAATCAGTTAAGAAATTCAATAGAACTTACATTCTAAGAACAAATAACATTGGCTAGCGAAATCTAGGCTCAGAACAATTTATTTACAAAATCCAGCTGGTTATTACAACTGGGAGTAATTGAATGAAGGTGACAATTAATAAATGAGCTCTAGGTTTCGCCAATGACACATGTTTAAAAAAACTACATAGGCAACAAATATTCAACAATGGGTACCCAGGTTATTTAAACAATGGAAATCATAAAACTAACAAATTAACGTATAATCGTAAATGTGATATAAACAGTTAAAATAAATGATTAAAGTTCTAAACGTAAAATGCTTCATTGAATTAATTCTGATTTAACGCTATTACAAGTCTTTTAAGTCTGTAATTTATTTATTTCTTTGATATTCATAAATGACGGACGGTAACGTCCTCTTACTAGCTGGGTCTGTTGGTGATAGCATGTAAGTTGGTAGAAACGTGCTGAAGCAAAGATAGCCCACTTGCCGAGTTCTGAGTAATCGATGAAAGAAAAAAAGAAAATATAAGGCACTTACAGGTGGAAGAACACTCTAGAATCGGGAAGCGCTTCTACTTCTTAATTCTTAGGATAGATAACCCCCATGGGAAGAATGATATATATATGAAGTTGACCGTTCTATTTATTAACAGGTTTATCCCAAACTACTTGGATTTACTGCATAAGGTCGGAAGCCAGGCAGGTACTTTATAACTTTAATAAAGGCCCATATTATTTCCCCTAAAAATAAAGGAGACACCCCCGAACGAGCACTCAATACTTTTTACTACCTAACACAAGCGTATCTGTCTTATTACTAACCCTGCACCTCGGGTTCCTTTCTCGCGGGACTATATGTCTTCCCCCCCCCCCCC